>PVKM010028421.1:0-18283 GCA_004027735.1 Carollia perspicillata
CTCCTGGGTTCGGGGAGTGTCCCTCTGCACCCTGGGGTCTGACTGCTGATAGAGCAGTAGTAAGGAAGAGAAATCTCTGCAGGGTTCAGGGACCGGCTCCCTAGGAGCTGCTCCCACTGGTAAATAGCCGTTTTTCCTCTTCCTTACATTTATTTACTAATCAGGTATTAAATGGCTGCTAGGGGTGTGTGTGTGTTTGAGTGTGCCAAACGACATCTTAGGGCCTTAGCCCAAAGAAGCCATGTGGCACAGAGAAAAGAACGTGAATTTTGAAGATAGACAGGATTGGTTTTAGTCCTAGCTTAGCCACTTACTCGCTGTGTGGCCGTGACAAGTTCCAGCTCCAAACCCAATTTCCTCAGTAAACTGGGGATAGCACTCACCACCTTTTTGTTGTTATCAGAATTATAGATAACAGTTGGAAAACATGTGGCAGAGTTCCTGGCACACGGTAGCCACTTCTATTTATTCCTGGAGAGAAGTTTGTCCGCACTTAGGCCGTTTCTCTTTTTGGAATAGCTGGTGCGGAGCCCAGGTGATAAGACTAGCGGAGGTGGGTAGAGCGGCCCAGAAAATCTCTTCCTGGAAGGGAAAAAAAGAAAACGTCCTCTGAAGATTTTCTTGTTCTTCAGGGCTCCTTCCAAGTTCTACCTCCAGGCAAAATGAGTATCGCCTCTTTCTCCACAGTTTTGCCATAAGTCTGTTTTAACTCATCGATTCTTTTTATTAGTGAGATATATACTTTTTATACGTTTATTCCTTTTCCATATCCCTCTACCCTCTCCTAGGTTATAAACTTCCCTCCAGGGCAAGAGCCTTCTGGATCTTTCTTCTCTCTGCTGGGTGCCCGGCACAGTGTCTGGCGTGGTGTAGGCCCCGGAACAATGCTTACTGTCTTAAAAACTTGCCCAGCAAGGGCCAACTGTGCGTGGTGGGGAGAATGAGGAGGGCCTCCACTTTCAGCTTTATGTCATAATATATACATAAATGGAGAACAAATCCCTTACATTTGTAAAGCATTTTATGGTGTATAGATACAGAGCTTTTCTGTGATTATTAATCTTATCACCTTTCCAAAATCTATTCTAAAATTCCTCATTAAAATTTATTTCTTAACTTCTCTTCCTTCCCCTTAGTAATGTAGAGGTGATAGAATTTTGTCACAATACTCTGTAGACACACTTATCTGCTGGACACACAGGGATCAGGTTTCTTAACTTTGAGACTTCAAGTTTCAGCTGTCTGTGAGCCCCTCAAATTGTGTGCAAATTGTACACATGTATGTGTGCACTTATGTGTGTTTTCGGATTGTCCAAGGTTTATAAGTAGGTTCTCACATGAGTCCCTGACCTAAGAGCAGTGTGCAAAATAATGACAAGCACTAAATGTTCACTGGGGATTCTCTACTTACAAAAGATAGCACTCACTCCTATTTCCAGCAAGTAAGGGGAAGGTGTGACATTGTGATGTAATAAGAAATACGTATATTTGGTCTTCATACCTGATTCCTGACACAAGAACTTCTAAGACCCTGGGAATTTCCTGAATGAGAAGAGTGTCTTTTATTCATAATAAGCCCTTTCAGTCATACCTGGGTTTATGTTAATAAGGTGACCAGTGGGCCCCTAGATAACTTCTGCGTGGGGCTGGTTTCCATAGAAACCAATACCGTGCTTAGAGGGTTGGAACTTTCAGGACTCCCCCCAGCGGCCCCCACCACTGCCCCCTCCTGAGGTGGGAAGAGTTCTGGAGATAGAGTTAATCAGCAAAAGCCAAATGATTTCTTCAGTTAGGCTTACGTAATGGAGCCTCCGTTAAAGCCTAGGACTCAGAGGACTCCCAGTTTGGCAAACACACCCACGGCTGGAAGAGGACAAAAGCTCCTGTGCTCGGGATCCTCTGGACTTTACTCTAAGTACTTCTTCATCTAGTTGTTCATTAGTATTTTTTTTATTAATAAACCAGTCATAGTAAGTAAATGAAGTGTTTCCTGAACTCTGTGAACCATTCTGGCAATTTATAAAACATGAAGTGGAGTACGGGAACGCCAGCTGTGTAGCCGAGCCAAACAGAAGCGTGCGCACCCTGGGGACCCAACACTTCCTGAAGTGGGTCAGTCTTGTGGGGCTGGGTCCTTAAACCTGTGCCTAATGCTAACTCTGGGTAGTTAGTGTCACCATAGAACTGAACGCCCATTGGTGTCTGGAGAGTTGGGGGAGTGAGTCGTGGTGTGGCAACACTCAGACGTTTGGTGTCAAAGTGTTGTGAATAAAAAAACTCGAAAGAAGGAAATACCGTTTTAAATAACTTTAATGTATTTTATTATTGTACCGAGGATGCTTCACTAATGAACATTTTATGGGAAAAGAAAACCCAGTAAGGGCTGAATGGGCATGAAATATAATAATAGACTCCAAATGAGGAAACTTGAGTGCATTTTGCTAAAAGACACTTGAAAAGAATGTATATTCTGCTGCTTTGGGGTGAAATGCTCTAAAAATATCAATTAAATTCATCTGTTCTCACGTGGCCACTGTTTCCTTATTGATGTTCTGTCTCGAAAATCTATCCATTGACGTCAGTGGGATGTTAAAAGTCCCCTATTACGATTGTGTTACTGTCAATCTCTCCTTATATCCATCAATGTTTGCTTTCTATATTTAGTTGTTCCTATGTTGGGTGACTAAATGTTTACAAAGGTTATATCTTCTTATTGAATTGGCCCCTTTATCATTATGAAATGTCCTTCATCTCTTATTACAGCCTTTGTTTTTAAGTGTATTTTGTCATCAGACATCAGTATTGCTACCTCAGTTTATTTTTCTTTTTTAAAAAATAAGGATTCTGTTTATTTCCTTTTAGAGAGAAGGGAAGGGAGGGAGAGAGGAAGAGAAATGTGTGATGTGTGAGAGATACATCAACTGATTTCTTCTCACACACCCCCCCAACTGGAGACCTGGTCCCAAACCCAGGCATGTGCCCTGACCAGAATCAAACCGCAACCTTTTGGTTCACAGGCTGGTATTCAATCCACTGAGCCACACCAGCCAGGGCATCAGCTTATTTTTATTTCCGCTTGCATGAAACATCTTTTTCCATCCTTTTACTTTGAGTCTGTGTGTGTCTTTCAATCTGAAGTAGGTTTCTTATGGACAGCATATATACAATATGTGGGGCTTGTTTTCTTTTTTTTTTCCTTTTTATTTATTGGGGTGACAGTGATAACAAAATTATCACCAATTTCAGGTATTACAATATCACAATACATCATCTGCACATGGTATTTGTGTATTGTTTACTTATCCATTTAGGTACCCTATGTCTTTTGATTGGAGCATTTAATCCATTTTCATTTAAAATGATTATTGATAGGTATGTAGTTATTGCCATTTTATCATTCATATTTATTTTTCTTTTCCTTTTTCTTCTTCTCAAAGAAGTTGCTTTAACTTTTCTTTTTTAAAATTATATTTCATCGTTTATGCTATAACAGTTATCCTGATTTTCCCCCCTTTGCCTGCCCCTTCACCCAAGACACCCAACTGCTTCAGGCAATTCTCTCCACCATTGTTCATGTCCATGGGTCATGAGGACAAGTTCTTTGACTACTCCATTTCCTACACTGTACTTTACATCCCCATGGCTATTCTACAACTACCTATTTGTGCTTCTTAGTCCCCTCACCTCTTCACCCATCCTCCCACAGCCCACCTCCCATTGGCAACCATGAATATGCTCTCTGCGCCCATGATTCTGTCTCTGTTCATTTTGTTTGCTTAGTTTGTTTTTTAGATTCAATTGTTGACAGATTTGTACTTTTTTGCCATTTTAGTGTTCATAGTTTTGAACTTTTTCTTAAATAAGTCCCTTTAACATTTCGTATAATAATGGTTTAGTGGTGATGAACCCTTTTAGTATTTTCTTGTCTGGGAAGCTTTATCTGCCCTTTGATTCTGAATGTCTTTGCTGGGTAAAGCAATCTTGGTTGTAGGTTCCTGCTTTTCATGACTTGGAATAGTTCTTGCTAATCCCTTCTAGCCTGCAAAGTTTCTGTTGAGAAGTCAGCTGAGAATCTTATGAAAATGCCCCTGTAGGTAACTAACTTCTTCTCTCTTGCTGCTTTTAAGATTCTCTCTTCATCTTTAAACTTCAGCATGTTAATTATAATGTGTCTTGGAGTAGTCCTCTTTGCATCCGTCTTGTTTGGGACTCTCTGCGCTTCCTGGGCTTGCATGTCTATTTCTTCACCAAATGAGGGAGGTTTTCTTTCATTATTTTTTCAAATAGTTTCCAATTTCTTGTTCTTTCTCTTCTACCTCTGGTACCCCAATGATGCAAATGTTGGGCCTCTTGAAGGTTTTCCAGAGACTGCTTATACTACCTTCATTTTTTGGATTCTTTATTTTTCTTCTTGTTATTCTGATTGGTTGTTTTTTGCTTCCTTGTGTTCCAAATCATTGGTTTGATTCTCAGCTTCATTCACTCTACTATTGTTTACCTGTAAATTGTTCTTTATTTCAATTACTGTTTCTGACTGGATCTTTTTAATGATGTTGAAGTCCTCACTAAGTTCCTTGAGCATTCTTATAACCACTATTTTGAACTCTGCATCTGATAGATTGCTTATCTTCATTTCATTTAGCTCTTTTTTCTGGAGTCTGTTTTTTCATCTGGGACATATTTCTTTGTCTCCTTGTTTTGGCAGCCTCCCTGTGTTTGTTTCTATGTGTTAGGAAGAGCTGCTTTGACTCCATGTCTTGGTAGTGTGGCCTAATATAGTAGGTGTCCCATAGGGTCCAGTAGCAGAGCCTCCCTATCACACAAGCTGGGTACTCAAGGTGTGCCCTTCATGTGGGCTGACTACACCCTCCTCTTGTAGTTAAGCCTTTATTGCTGTTGGCAGGTGAACGGGAGGGATTCACCCAGGCCAGTCAGCTGCAAAGGTTGGCTATGACCACGGACCACCAATCTTTGCCCTCTGTGAAGGATCAGCTGTTCAGGGCCAGGGTAGTGGTGCTCCGACAAGTTCTATAGCTACCCACTGGGTGAGCAGGACCTGGAATTTCCTGGGTGGTGCAGGCCAAGGTTAGCCTCCACTTGTGTTTTGCCCATGGCTGCCCTGCCTAAGCTATAAAGAAATCTGAGATAGCTGCTATTTTTGCTGGGCTTGGAGATTTCCAGGCAAAGCCAAGCTATGAATCTAGGCTGGCTGCTGCTAGTGCCAGGCAGGGGGGGCACTGAGACCAGCTGTTGCTTATTTGAGAGGATTCAGGAAGTTGTGCAGCATAAGCCAAGACCAGCCATTCATATGGAGATCCGCAAGATGGGTCAAACAGTGTTAGCTGGGTCAATGGAGTCTCAGATATAGCACCAGCTCTGTGGGGGGATGGTTTAGAAAAGGGACAATGGCTTCTGCTCACTTTGATGCCAGACACTTCAGTTTCTCCCTGTATACCACTGTTACCTTTCAAGCTGCTACCCCAGTGCTGGATCTCAGAGGGAGTGAGTCTGAGTAGTTGAGTCTGTGTATGGATCTTTAAGAGAAACTGCCTGGAGCTCCAGCAGTTTCTTCTACTGACTCAATTCCTGGTGGTTTTGCAGCCAGAAGGTGTGGGGACTTATCTTCCTGGCATGGGAAACCTGGGCTGGGGGGCCTGCTGTGGTGCTGGGACTGCTTGCTCCAGAGATATTCCTCCCAAATTTTTGTCCACCACACATGGTTGAGGGACCAGCCCATTCTGCACCTGTGCCCCTCCTACCATTCTGGATGGATGTGGTTTCTTAATTCTGTAGCTGTCAGACTTCCAATCAGCTTGATTTCTTATGATCTACATGATGGTTGCTCTATCTCTTAGTTGTAATTTTGATGTGGTTGTGGGAAAAGGCAAGCCATGTCTGCCTACACTGCCATCTTGACTGGAAGTCCCCCTTTAACATTTCTTGTAATGCTTTATTGGTGGTGACAAGCTCCTTTAGATTTTTCTTGTCTGGAAAGTTCTTTATCTCTCCCTCAATTTTAAATGATAAACTTACTGGGTAGAGTAATCTTGGTTGTAGGTCCTTGTTTTTCATTACTTTAAATATCTTGTGTCAGTCGCTTCTGGCCAGAAAAGTTTTTATTGAGAAATCCCCTGACAGTTTTATGGGAGCTATCCTGTCATGTTTGCTGGTTTTAAGAGTCTCTCTTTGTTTTTAACTTTTGCAATTTAAATTATGATGAATCTTGATGTGGGTCTCTTTGGGTTTGTCATGTTTGAGACTCTGTGCTTCCTGGACTTGTATGTCTTTTTTCTTCACCAGATTACAGAAGTTTTCAGTCATTATTTTTTCTGATATATTCTCAATCCCTTGCTCTCTCTCTTTTCTTTCTGTATTCCTGTGATGCAAATATTGTTATGCTTGTTGTTGCAAATATTGTTATGTTGTCCCAGAAGTCCCTTAAACTATCCTCGTTTTTTGGATTCTTTTTTCTTTTTGCATTTCTCATTTGGAGTTTTCTGCTACCTTGTCTTTCAAATCTCTTGTTTGATCCTCTGCTTCATCTAATCTGCTGTTGATTTCTTCCAGTGTATTCTTCATATCAGTTATTGTATTTTTTATTTCTCACTGGTTCTTTTTTATGGTTTCTACATCTTTTTTTAAGCTTACAGTCTCTTTGTTGAAGTTCTCACTGAGTTCCTCTATATTCCCCCTGTGTTCCAGGACCTCAATTTTGAATGCTCCCCTGGGATTTCCTAGGTTTTTGAGGGAGCTCCTCTTAATGACCAGTCACTTGTGAACTTCTTGAGGGAGGGGATCATATTTTATCTGCCTCTAAATTCCCAGAACCTACAACAACAGGTTTAAAAGATTTTTCCAGCAACCTGCATACCTATATGTTTCAGACAGAACACCCATTCCTGCTCTGGAGGATAGTCCCCTTCTAGAACCTGGTGGCCTGACCCTGCAGGTTAACCCAGAGGCTGGGGACCCCTCAACTGAGGGTAAAAATCACCCATCTTACAGCCAGCTCAAAATGTTCCTTTTCACCCTGGCCTTAGATACCCAGCTCTGGAATGGTCCCTTACTCATAGTGAGGGCTCAGGGGCTCAGGAAATGCAAGCAGAAACCAAGAGACAGAGGCTACAGACAGACACTATTTCCCAGTTTACTCTGTGGTCTTTGCCTTTTTTCACATTATAATCCCCTAGCCAGGCTATTGATAGGTTCAAACATAAAGTTTCTTAGATTTATCTTTCAGAGTTAGTCCTGCTCAAAAGTTAAATAGTGATGGGAAACATTTACTGCCACTAAGTTAAATACACTTGTCAGTTTATCCTGTATTGGAGAACTCCAGTCAGACTTTCAGACACCAGAACACATATCAAGGACCAGACTCAGAGCCTTTGCAAGTCACAGGGGAGCATTTTGATCAGGAAGTCTATGCTCCTCATGCTCACTGACATGTGCTGACTGCTCTGGGGATGAGCATCTGGTGGCTATACCCAAGGGGACACCAAAGCTGGCTAAGGCTTGGTCCACAGACAGAAATAGTTTAGATTCCAAAAGTTCTTGCTATGTCAGAGCAGCAAGAACACTTCATTTTCTCTAGCCATCAAGAAACTGGGAGCCAGAGAAGATGAAGTTCAGAAACATAGTTACAGAAGAAAAGCCCAGAACCACAGAGGTCTTCTAACAGCCACATGTTCATTGTTTATTCATTATAATCTCTATATCTCTGATTCCATCACATGAGTAGCCCAGGGTCAAAGGCCTGCCACCTACCACAATGATAATGAATTTTCTACTGGCATTTGTACATCTATGTACAGTAACTGAAAAAAAAGCACAGCTAGCCTATTGAGTGTATAAATACTGATTACTGATTCCCGGCTGTATCTTTATAATGTGACAAATTTGAGAAGTAGGGATTTTAACTTGCAATCTTTTTATTTTTTTTAATTATGTTTTATTGTTTATGCCATTACAGTTGTCCCAGTTTTTCCCCATTTGCTCCCCTCTCTCCAGCCTCCCCACTCCTCTGGATAATCCTTACACCATTATCCATGTCCATGGGTCATGCATATATGTTCTTTGGCTACTCTGTTCTCTATGCCATACTTGACATCCTCTTCATTAATCTGTGACTAACAATTTGTACTTCTTATTCCCTTCACTTTTTTTGCCCATCCTACCGACACCATCCCATCTGGCAACTATCAAATGTTCTCTGCATCTATGATTCTGTTTCTGTTCTGCAGGTTTGTCTTGTTTTTTAGAATCAATTGTTGATAAATATGCATTTATTGGCATTTTATTGTTCATAGTTTTGATCTTCTTCTTAAATAAGTCCCTTTAAAATTGCATATAATAATGGTTTGGTGATGATGAACTCCTTTAGGTTTTTCTTGTCTGGGTAACTCTTTATCTGTCCTTCGATTCTAAGTGATAGCCTTGCTGGGTAGAGTAATCTTGGTTATAGGTTCTTGCTTTTCATCACTTTGAATACTTCTTATTAATTCCTTCTAGCCTGCAAAGTTTCTGTTGAGAAATCAGCTGACAATTTCTGTGTAGTAACTAACTGCTTTTCTCTTGCTGCTTTTAAGATTCTCTCTTTGTCTATAACATTTGGCATTTTAATTATGATGGGTTGGTGTGGGCCTCTTTGGATTCATCTTGTTTGGGACTCTGCACTTCCTGAACTTGCATATCTATTTCCTTCACCAAATTAGGGAAGTTTTCTGTCATTATTTTTAAAAATATGTTTCCAATTTCTTGCTCTCTCTCTCTCTCCTCCTTCTGGCACTCCCATGATGCAAATGTGGGTATGCTTGAAGTTGTTCCAGGGGCTCCTTATATTATTCTCATTTTTTTTATTCTTTTTTTCTTCTTGCTGTTCTGACTTGTTGTTTTTTACTTCCTTATATTCCAAATTATTGATTTGATTCTCAACTTCATTCACTCTCCTGTATTTACAATTCCCTATAAATTGTTCTTTATTGCAATTAGGATATTCTTCATATCTGACTGGATTTTTTTTTATGCTATTGAGGTCCTCACTGAGTTCCCTGAGCATCCTTATAACCAGTGTTTTGAACATTGCATCTAGTTGATTGCTTGTCTCCATTTTGTTTAGTTTTTTTTCTGGGTTTTTTTTTATGTTCTTTCATTTAGGCCATGTCTCTTTGTCTCCTCATTTTGGTAGCCTCCCTGTGTTTGTTTCTATGTATTAGGTAGGGTGGCCATATGTAGTAGGTGTCCTGTAGAGTCCTGTGGCACAGCCTCCCCTATTACCAGGCTGGGTACTTGAGGTGGGCCTACCGTGTGGGCTGTGTACATACTCCAGTTGGAGTTGAGCCTTAATTGATTTTAGCATGTCCAAGGCCATCCACTGACTGTTCTGTCCAGGGTCACACAGTACAAGTGCAAAGCAACCTACAGTTGGTGGCTACCTGTGCTGGGCTTGGAGGTAGCCAGGAAAGGCCAAGCTGCAAACCAAGGCTGGCTGCTGCTAGTGCAACTTTGTGAGTGTGTACAAGGCTCATTGAAGCCAGATGCTACTTGTTTGAGAGAATTTAGAAAAACCTGAAGCATGGGCCAGGATAAGACATTTGTATGGAAAAGCCACTAGAAACAGATTGGGGGGGCCCAAAATTTGGGTGGGGCAGGGCCTCAGGGAATCACCAGGGTGGGGGAAAACAGTGTGAACCAGGTTGATGAAGTCTCAGTCAGATATGGCACTCACCTACTAGTTCTGTGGCTCTGTGGGGCAAGGGCTCAAAAAAGGAACAATGGCCTCTGCTAGCACTTCTGTTTGGGAAAAGGTTGTCCCAGCTCTTGCCCTGATGCTGGACAATTCAGTTCCTCCCTGTATGTCTCTGATGACTTTCAATCTGCTGTGCACATACTGGAGCTCAGACAGAGTGAATCCAAGTAAGTCTGTGTTTGGGCCCTTTAGGAAGAACTGCCTGAGGTTCCAGCAGTTTCTGTCTTCCACAGGCTCAAATCCCACTGGTTTTTACAGCCAGAAGTTATGGGGACTTATCTTCCTGGCACTGGAACCCTAGGCTGGAGAGCCTATTGTGAGGCTGAGACCCCTCACTCCTGAGATATCCCTGCTGATTTTTATCTACCACATGTGGGTTTGGAACCAGCCTGATCTGTGTCTCTGCCCCTCCTACCAGTCTCAATGTGGTTCCTTCTTTAATTCTGTAGTTGGATTTCTCTTTAAGTCCGTATTGTGGGACTTCCACTTAGTTTGCTTTCTGATGGTTCTGAATGATGGTTGTTCTTTAGTTCAGTTGCAGTGTGATGGGGTCATGTTTATCTATGCTGCCATCTTGATGAAAGTCCTGACATGCCATCTATTTTGCATCCATATATATATATATATATATATATGTATATGTATATGTATATGTATATTTATATACATATATAAATACATATATAAATAAATGTATATATACATATATATTTATATATATATAAATTTATATACATATATAAATAAATACCATGACTTATGTAGCAGAATCTGTAATAGCCAAATCCAGTTATGTGGAGCATTAGCACATCCACAATAAACAGAAGGACTTCTCTTTTTTGTAGCCACTCTTCTACGCTAAAAGCATTAAATCCTTTCCAGAACAAGGTAGTGTTACTGGTCAGGAGCCTGGCCCTGAGTGGGTCTGCCTAGGGCCAGATGTAGTGCATGGGTTCCTGACTTCATGTAGGAAAGATTTTATAACACAAGTCCAGGTGACTATGAGGATACATTTATTAAAGCTGGGGACAGTGGAACAAGGAAGGGCTTAGCATAGAAGCAGCAAGAGGAGAGCCTAGGCTGGGCTGCCTTAGCCGACTGGGAAGTCAGAGAAAAGGAGGCCTTGGAGACAGGTTCAGGGGATTAGCCTCGGACAAGCTGCCACCTCCCATTGCCTTACAGTTTGAAAGGCATGACTGTGAAGAAAGAAGTAGGGGGAGAAGAAGGGAAAGTGAATGGTGTGGGCTGCTCTTCAGAGGTAGAGCATATACAGGGTCCCTTGTCTTGAATCTTTTATCTCTTTCTTGCAGGCAGGAATCTTAGGGAAGGTCTCAGGGGAGGGTTTCAGTAGACTATGCATCAGTTTTCCAGGTGTGCCCTTTCAGGGTCATGGTCTCCACTGATTGGTCAGCGACAGAGCAGGTAGTTTAGTCATTGCAGTTGGTTCTGACTTAGCTCACCTGGTTTTGCCATTTCTGGGCTAGAGCTGAAACACAACTGAGGCCTAGATATTATCTCCAGGGAGGAAAAGCCAAGGGAGAAGTGGTTGCCCTGGGGGTGAGGTCCTTGTTTTCCCAGTTTTGCCTCCTGCCTTCCACCTTGGTGACCGTATGCACCTGGCTGTAAATTTTTTGGCCATTTTGTTCAGCTATATGTCTCAGTTTTTCTATTCCACTTGTCAAGGAATTTTCCTAGCTTCTTACTATCCTGTCTCAGTAGGGTGTGTATATATAAATATATTATCCACGGGCTAGTATAGGAAAGCAGCTGTTGTAGGAATTGACATCTGTTACTCTAAATGACAGAGGCAAGGCACCCTTTCTGCTCTACCTTTGGCTTATTCTGAAATAGGAGTGAGAGGGCATGAAGTGAATTATACAAAGGGAACACTTCCTTTTAAAGATGAGTGAGACAGAAGAAGGACAGCCTGATTTCTAATCATTCGTTCATTGAGAAAATATTGCTTCGGTCCCCAGTATGTGCCAGGCTTTGCGTGAGGGGGTGACAATGTCTAGTAAGGCCCAGGATCCCATCTTTCAAAAAGAGCCTGACATGACTGCACAGGGTGAAGAGCAGACACATAAGAAGACGACGGCTGCCATGTGATGGAAGGGCCCTTCGCTGGAAGTCCAAATCCCTGGCCTCAGTCACTAACTTGCTGTGTGAATTTGAGCCCGAGGCTTCCCCTCTTTGGGTCTCAGAATCCTTGGCTGTGAAATGGGAGGTGGGAGAAACTTGCAGAAGAAATGCAGCATGTATAAGGACCCCACAATCCCTCAGTATTTTTTTAGTCTGTGTCTGTTCTGCTCTCCACAGAAATCAATTCAAACTTTTTCTGCTCCACTCAGATCCCCATATCTCTCTCAATTCCCTTCACTCTTAGCAAATGACCTTGCTCCCTACTGCACAGACAACAGACCTCTTGGATGGGGATTGCCTCAGCCTGCCACCACTGCATCCACACCCAGGCTCTTCCCTGTCCCTCCCCTACGTGGAGGAAGCACCCTTTTTCATCAGTGTTTAAATTAAACATGTTCCAGTCATTCTCATCACAAAAACAGACAAATACAAACTTCCCTCTGTTTAGCAATGTATCTTTTTCTCCCTCCTCAAAGGTCTTCAAAGTTGAATGTAACTCTGTTTCCTCACCTTTCAGTCATTTTTCTGCTGCCTCCATTTTGCTCCCACCCCGCCAACACCCCCACCCTACCGTCCCCTCCCCTCCCCTCCCCTCCCACTCTACAACAGCTGCATTTGTAAGGGTTACCTGGGACCTCTGTTACCTGAGGAACACTCTCACATCTTTACACCTCCTTTCCTGTGACCTCTCAGCAGAATGTCAAACACAATTAGTTGGCCACTTCCTCCTCAAAGCACTCAAACACTCCTGATTCTTATCTGGCCACTATATAAGCTTAGAGGGTTGTTAAGACCCAGGCCTGGGCCCATTCTCCTCTCACTCTATACTTGCTCCCTAAGCAATCTCATTTATTCTCAGGCTTAAGTGTCACAGTTCAAGTCCCTTACTTGCCTGTTCACAAGTATTTATTGAGTTCACAAGTAAATACTCAAGTATTTATTGAGTATTGAGTAAGTGCTTGGTTCTGTGAGTTTTAGGTACTGAATCCCTGGACTTTCCAGCCAGATAGGAAGCCTTTTCATTGGTGTGGGACAAAAAAAAATCTCCTCTATATGTGTACGTGCTGATTTTATTTAATTTCAGAGAAATTGTATTGAGTGTTTACTCTGTGCCTGGAGCTGTTTTAACAGCTCTACAAGAATAAAGTCATTGAACCCTCACAGCAATCGAATGAGGTAGAGAGGTTTTTTTAAAAATAAGACTAATTTTAGAGCAGTTTAGCAAAACTGAGCAGGAAGTGCAGAGAGTTCCCATGTACCTGTCCTCACACACTCACACTCTCCCTCCCTATACACATTCGGCGCCAGAGTGGTCCACTTACTGTAATTAATGAAGTTGCATTGACACATCAAAGTTTACATTACAGTTCACTCTTAGTGTTGTACATTCTATGGGTATTGACAAATATATAATGACATGCATGCACCATTACAGTATCATGCCGAGTAGTTTTCATTGTCCTAAAAATCCTCTGAGCTCTGACTATTCATCCCTCCCTCTCCCTGCCCCTGGCAACCACTCATCTTTTTACTCTCTCCACAGTTTTTCCTTTCTGGAAAGTCATATAATTGCAATGATACAACATGTTGCCTTTTCAAGTTGGCTTCTTTCACTTAGTAATATGTATTTACATTTCCTCAGGTCTTTTCACAGATCAATAGCTCATTTCTTTTCAGCACTAAATAATATTGCATTTCTGGATGTACCACAATTTCTTTATTCATTCACCTACTGAATAATATCTTGGTTGCTTCAAAGTTTTGGCAATTATGATAAAGCTTCCATAAACATCTGTGTGCAGGTTTTCATATGGGAATACGTTTTCATTCATTTGGGTAAATACCAAGGACCACAATTGCTGGGTTACAGATTGAATGTTTTGTGTTCCTCCAAATTCATGCGTTAAAGCCCTGACCCTCCCCAGCAGGACTTTGTTTGGATATGAGGCCTCTAAGGAAGTAATTAGTGTCAAAGAAGGCCATAAGTGGGGAGCCCTGATTGGATAGGATTAATGTCTTTACAAAAAGACACAATAGGCCTTTCTTCCTCTCTCTCTCCCCATGTGAAGTGTGGCCATGCAGGGACATAGTGAGAAGATGGCCCTCTCCAAACCAGGAAGAAAGACCAAGAGGAAGCAAGTCATCTAGAGCCTTAATCTTGGACCTTCCAGCTTCCAGAGCTGTGAGAAAATAAATTTCTATTCTTTAAGCCACCCAGTCAATGGTGTTTTGTTATGGCAGCCTGAACTAAATAAAACAAATGTTTAAAATATGTTTAGTTTTGTAAGAAATGTCAAACTGTCTTCCAAATTGGTTTTTCCAATTTGTATTGTCACCAGCAATGAGTAAGTTTCTATCGTTCCTCCTCCTCACCAGTATTTGGTATTGTTAGTGTTTTGGATTTGGGCCGTTCCAGCAATAATAGATGCATAGCCGTATCTCAGTGTTGTCTCCATTTCCAGTTCCGTAACAACAGACAGTGTTGAGCACCATTTCATATGCTTTTTTGCCATCTGTATACCTTATTCAGTGATGTGTTTGTTTCTTAATCTCATTGATTGTCTTTTTACTGTTGAGTTTTAGGAGTTCTTTGTATGTTTTGAATAATAGTTCTTTATCACATGTGTCTTTTTCAAATATTTTCTTTCACTCTGTAGCTTGTCTTCTAATTATGTTGACAGTGTCTTTCACAAAGCAGAAGTTTTTGATTTTAATGAAATCCAGTTTATCAATTATATCTTTCATGAATGGTACCTTTGGTGTTGGATCTAAAAAGTCATGGCTATGGCCAAAGTCACCTAAATCTTCTCCTAAGTTATCTTCCAAGGATTTAATAGCTTTGTGTTTTACATTTAGATCCACGACCCATTTTGAGTTAATTTTTGTGAAGGAGATGAGGTCTGTGTCTAGATTCATGTTTTTGCACGTGGACGTCCAGCTCTTCCAGCACCATGTGTCTAAGAGACAGCCTTTTCTCAATAGAATTGCCGTAGACACTGCTGTCGTACACATTTGACAGAAGAAGAAAGGTCAGCGGGCTCACTCCCGGATCATGCGGCAAGTTGTCCACAGATGAAATCCAATTCAGGTTGTAGGCCAATGAACTGATGCTCTTGTCCACAGCCCTCTGTTGCTTCTCTATTTCATGCCCATCTCTGTATTAATGAAGAAACACATGTTCACTATAGAAATAAGTTGTCTAGAAGAAGCAATAAATGTTAGCCATTCTTCCATTACCAAGAGATAACCATTTTGACATACAAACTCCTAGCCTTTATCCTCTGTATATATCTATGGTAGGTTTTTATTATAAAAAATCAGATGGTAAGATTCTGTTTCATAACCTGAAGTTTTTTCACTTAACTATAAAATTATGAACATTTTTCCATGTCAACAAGTGTACCTTTAGAATATAATTTCCATTGGATGTATAGTATACTCTCTTCCCACAGATTTATCCCAATTTTTCAGTTGATCCTTTCTGGTGGGCAGGTAGTTTGTTTTTTACCTCTTGTGGTTCATCTGTACCAGTGTACTTAATTATTCCTTAGGGTAAATTTCCAGCAAGAGAATTGCACAGTCAAAGAGGGTGTGGGGAGTGTACCTTCATAAGCCTGTGCTCGAATAGCTGCCTTGATTGAGAGTCTGGCCACCACCTTCTGGAACCACAGTCAGAAGGCATTTGATATGACCAATGCCCAGATTACATGCCAGGTTTTCTTTGTTTTTGAAGATACAAAATTTTGTCTGTTTTAATGGTTGGAGTCCTCACACAGGAAATTAGGGGAAAATACAATGGGAGCTGCTAGCCTAGCACCACTTAGAATTGGCAAAGTCTTCTTTAATCGGATTCTATGAAGGTGCCCGAGCCCCTGCCACATGACTGTCACCAGAGCTAATTTGCTCTCAAAGAGCTCAGCTTCACTTATGCATGGGCATCCAAGGGGGTGAGGGGACAGAAGCCCACACAGCTAGCTTGAGTGCCATGTGGACTGTGGCAAGTCACATTATAAAGCGTTCTGACAGTTCAGAAACAGGGTAATTTAGGGTTTTAAAGAATGGATTGGAGAGCCAAGGACAAGGGAAAGACTTGGACAATGGCCCAGACATGTGGGAAGACTTTGGGGGTAGAGTTCTTGTAGCCACAGTGAATAGAATGTTAGAATGTGTGTGTGTACTCACACACACATGCAAGGGATGTTGAAGAGGATATGGTTCACTATTGTGGAAAGTCTAAATGGTGTGAGGCTTTGAATGAGAGGCCACCAAGTTTAGTCCCTGTACTACAGGCAGCAGGAAACTAGGGAGGGACTTTTAAAAATAATACATAGCCAGAGCAGGGTAGCCAGGAACAAAAACAGACTTCGTATTAGGCTGTCGATTGGACCCAGTGCTGGTCTCTTCCCTACCTCTCTTTCCACCCTGGTGATTAGCAGAGCAGAGCTGGGGAGACAAAGAGCAGCCTGCCCATTCCATAGCCTGACACATTCATGATTCAGCCAATATTTCACCACACTGAATCTACTGGGTGGTGAGCCTTCGAACCTAGCAAATCTGTCTTATACACCAGTGTAATGATTTTAGGAGTTGGGTGCTCTAAGTGGGTTGGGGGTGGGGCGTGAAAAGAAGGAGCATGAAGGTCCAGGGCCCATTCCTGTAACACGTGGGGTCCTGACTCGAGTGCCCAGAGAAGTCCCAATAGAATCAGAGATTTGTTGCCAGGAGAAAGAAGATGACCCAATGGGCAGAGGACAGTGGCTGTGGGGGGGCAGTTTAGTAAGTTTTCCTGGGGCGCAACAATTGCTAGTTCCTTCTGTGGCTGCTCCTAATATAGCAGTTTGCTGTTCTCCCCTCTCATCTCACTGTGGCCACTGCACCTTCCAACTTTCGCTGCATCCAAATGGTTGATATAAATTGCCGTCAAAATTCAGCACGAACAGAAACACCAGCCCTGCAACATCGTGCATTTTGCTGAACATTGCAGTTTGGAATCCTTTTTCAAAAGGACACATTTTAATAAGCCACAGCTTGCATTCAATGGTCTTCAATCAGAAATTTTTCTGCCCCTGGTTGAGAGTCAGTCCCGACGCCTGAGGAAGCACTGGGCAGCAGTGTGCAGAGAGCTTCACCACAAGGCTGATCTCTCTCAACTTCATGGAAAGAAAACAGAAACCCCTCCCCCAGCAGTCCTCCTCCCGGAATCACAGGACTTGCCAAGGACTGGGCCTGGGGAAGCCCTGGAGATCCATTTGCACCAGTCTGAATTGGTTGCTGAAAACAAATAAGCTCTGATTTACCCATTTTTTCCACAACACCAAGAAACTGGAAGAACCCCAAGTTAATCAACATACACTTCCAGTTAACCCACCAGCAGTTCTTGGCCTAGCTTTGTACAAGATGACATTGTGCTGCAGCGGCCCCCTGTACTGCGGGGCTATAGCCTAAGACCCCCAGGGGATGCTGGAAACCTCAGGAAGTACTGAACGCTCTACAGAGAGTACTCTATAGAGTGTAGGGTATTCTGTATGTTTTCCTATACATACATACCTATGATAAAGCGTAATTTATAAATCAGGCACAGTAGAAGATTAACAACAATAAATAATAAAATAGGACAATTATAACAATATACTGTTATAAAAGTTATGTGAATGGGGTCTCTTAAAAAACATTTTATTATACTGTACTCACCCTTCTTTTTGTGATATAAGATGGCAAAATACATGACTTCATCATGCTACTCGGATTGGGAAGCAATTTAAGTTTTACGAATTGTGTATTTCTGGATTTTTTTGCTCAATAGTTCAGACTGCAGTGGAATATGGGTTACTAAAACCACAGAAAGTGAAACCACAGCCCTGATCGGTGTGGCTCAGTGTGGTGGGCATTGTCCTGTGAACCGAACCAGAAGGTCGGGTCACTGAAATGGTTCAATTCTGGGTCAGGGCAGGTGCCTGGGTTGCGGGCCAGGTCCCCAGTTGGGGGTGTGTGAGAGGCAAATGATAGATGTTTCTCTTGCACATCGATGTTTCTCTCCCTCTTTATTCCTTCCTTCCCCTGTCTCTAAAAATAAATAAACATCTTCCGGCCAAGATGGAGGCGTAGGTGGAAACACTGTACCTCCTCTCACAACCAAGATTAAGGACAACAAATATTTATAAACAATAACACAACCAGAACACAGAAAATTGAAATACGGAAGTCGACAACCATTCAACCTGACCAGTAAGAGGGGCAGAGTCCGCAGCCGGCGGAGAGGGAAAGTGGCAGGAAAACGTGGTGGCTGCCAGGCTCGGGAGCGCCGGGCGGTGTAGGTGGCGTGGAGCTTGCAGACCCCAGATGCAGGGAGGAGACGGGAGGAGACGAGCAGAGCACACAAGGCACACAGGGCAGTGAGAC
>PVKM010028422.1:0-18290 GCA_004027735.1 Carollia perspicillata
CCCCACCCTGCTTTTCTGCTCCCCAGCTAGGGAAGGCATGAACAACTGGTAGTCTCTTTGTTTCTCTACCCGAACAGCTTTAAGTCACTGTGAAAGAGTTAGAGATACTCTCCTTCCCAGGCCCTAATTAGGAGTCCCTATTCTCAGGGTTTCTGATACCCCTGTTCCCTCATTCCTCCACCAAAGTCAGGTGCAATATGGACTAATTTACCATTACAATATATATTAGCATCTCTAATGTCTGGATTCAAATTAAGTTTTGGCTCCTCCTTTTCAGCTTTAAGCCTTGATCAAGAAACTTAATATTTCTGTGCCTCATTTTCCTCACCTATAAAGAAAATAACAGTACTAACTCATGGTTATAGCAAGAATTAAATCAGATCATGTATATAAAATACTAAAAACATTGTAGTGTGTACAACAAACTCTATATAAAGGTAGCTATTTTTACTTCTATAGGAAGCACACAAAAATTTCATATACTTACACATGCATGCATGGACACACAAACATATACTTTTTAAAAATCCTGATCCAATTCAGACAGAAAATGGGAAGACTTTTTTAGTGGGAAAGTAAACCTTAGGAAAAGAGAACTGCACCCTTGCTAACTGTCCCCAAGCCACAGTAGAACTTAGTGACAAGCAACTTGTTATGTAATAACAGCAATGTACAAAGAAGTATTTCCCGACTCATTCTGAGTCAAAAGGAACTTAAAACCAATGATGCTTAGAATGGCTTAGTGCTAAAAACACTTGGCTGCAAAATTAAATCAGCTCCCAAGAAGAGGAGTTAAGGGATTCTTTAGGACTTGTCCTCACATATGAGGACACCTGGGATGACGAAGCCCCAGACACAATTTCAGGACTGATTCAGTACTGTGTCCATTGCTTTGTTCTGTTAGCAGAGAGCCCTTATCTCTAGGACTTCAGGTCAGCCCACAGGCAAAGGTCTGGCTCAAATAAGGCTCATTTGAAAAATGATAGCTAGATTAAGTGTTTTAGATGAAGACTTGATGATTCATTAGACTTCACCCATCCTTCTGACTCAATTCTGAATAAGTGTACTAGCAGGTGGTGATGGAAATGGCTAGGCTCTTGGCCATATTCCAATAGCAGTACTATAATTTCATGCCTACAGAAAAACTTACTCCAAATTACACCCACACTATAATCAGCTGCAGAGACCTTGTGTGACTATTTATAAAGGGCACCCTTTAATGCACCCTTATAATTTAGCTGGTAGCATTTGCTGGAAGTTTTAACAGCTATGCAGAGCAAAGCCGCTTCCATTAAGTGTACTGTTTCCTCTGTAAGTGTAGAGTACACCACATAGACATGAAATGGTAATTAATACAGCTGCCACCCAATTCTGGTGTGTAATTATAACATTTCTCACTTTTTTGGCAACTGCAAACATTTTAGAAGAACTGCAGAAAGAGTCTGGATTATGTTGGTTTGTACCTTCCCTGAAACAAAAAGGCATAGAGAAAGTTGCAACCTTAAAACTGTCCTCAGAGATTCCTCCATTAACCAGTCCAAATTTTCATCAGAGGGGCACATGAGGCTCATCACAGATGTTCTAGAACAACTTTCCTGTGCATGGCAGTGACCTGGAGACCTAGTTTTAGCAAGATCTTCATTTTAATGAAGACTGGGGATCAGCAGGACTGAAATGCTCCTGAGATTCTTCCTTTTAACAAGCTCCCAGGCCACGCCAATGCATACCACATTTTGAGCAGCAACTTCATTGGTGCCAGGGATGGGAAAATTTGGGGAGAAAAGTGGGTCTAATGGACACATGTGTGAAGATTGTGTCATTGAATCTTTCCGATGGTTATGAAATCCTAATCTACTCAAATTAATAAAGCTGATCTTTATATTGTCAGTCTTTACTATATTCTCATTATTTTTATAATCAACATCATCAAAAATAGAGAAGTAACCACACATAAATTTCTAAGAATGGATCCACCAATAAGCAGAGGGTTTAAGTTGCTCAGAAGACATGACGTGTACATTTTCAGAGTTCATGGCTATAATAAGAACGAAAAGACTACCCCTCACTCAGATTCTCAATAAAGAAAATTAGCTGTTGGTCTCTGGGGATGTCGATATTTTATTCCTCAAGTTTGTCATTAATAAAGTAAAATGATTTAATTTATCTGTAAATTTCTATGTCTAAAATATGATTCAATAAATCTGGTTTTTAATATTCATGTGGGATATCTGTCACATTTGAAACTCACTCTGCCATCACAAAATTGAAATAAATCATGACATGAATATCTTTTAGCACTCTTACTGATATGTTATTCAATCATAACAACTTTATGATATGAGCAATCTCAAATATTTAAAGAGGAAAAATGTTTGGATTCTAAAATAAATGAGCTGTCTACTAATAAACCCTGCTTTATTTTGGCTTACTATTTAATTTTTTTTATATGGAAGCTCTTTTCAAAATACATTTATTGCATATCAATGATATCATGTAATTAAATGACTGTTGACCTTTTCAAAAACTCTATACCACTTCTATTAAAGTTTCAATAACTGTTTCAGCAGAAGCAATTCAGCATATTTATGGTAAAATGCCATTTTAATTAGCATAACCCCCCAAAATTCAAAGTGCTTATGAAACAAATACCTTTTTCAGACTGCCTATATATAAAATTATTTTCTAATAGCTTTCTTTGGTCTGCTAAGAAGCCCTCTAGCTTTGAGGATGCTATTTGAGAAACAGGAGATAAACTATTATTAAAAAGTCCATGTAAGTAGACTTTTAGTTATTTAATGCTAATCTCTAATTGATATATTTCCAAGGATTTTTTTTCACTATTTTGCCTGTCTGAGTTAACAACATAATTATTTTCCAAGGTAGCAAAAAACATGAAGAAAAGGGTTAAATTGTACCTAAATATTAATGTTTTTGTCTTTATACTATAGGAGAGCATATTAGTAATATTAAACATGACTATTGAGGATTATTATGTTCACTTTCACAAATTTTGCTTATTTTGATTTTTTCCTAGTCCTATTTTCATCTTGAAAAAAGAGAATTTTTATAACAACAATAATGGAGAAAAATTATAATAAGCAATTATAGGTCATTGTAATTCTATGATATATCATTATTTTACAGAAGAAAAATAAATCTCCACATGGTTTAATAACTTGTCCATGGTCATACAGCTAATAAGTGACAAATCTGAGATGCAAAATCTGAACTTCTTGACTCTAAAATTCATAGTTTTTCCATGTTTCATATGCATCCTTTAAACTCTCTGCTTCAAAAGTTCTTTGCCTTCTTAGAGCAAATAAAACAATGTAAAAGGTCCTACTTAGTAAAAACTAAAAGACAGAAAATATTTACATCTTAGGTCAATTCTGAGAGAGAAAAATAACAAATTAAAAGAAAAAACAAATTCTTACCTGTTTATTTAATTGTTAGTTTTTATTTCTAATGAGACACAATATATACCCTAGAAGGGAAGAAAAAGAATGTGAAATTCAATAGATTTTATATTTGAAAAAGACCTGCCTGATATTTCCAAGATTCTCACTCTCCAGGAGATTAAGTTTAGATGTGTCTGGACAGGACAGAGTGATGACAGCATATCTGCACCCTCCACACACACAGACACTGTTGCATTTCAGAGCTTACAATATAATAGGTGCTTGGGGATGATTTATTGTTGGTGATGAAAAGGCCCGTGTTGTGCAAACGCCGAAATAAAGCTAGTCCCACCCCGATAGCAAGGAAATCTCCTGAGTCACCAAGTGTAATGTGTGTGTGCCAACTACATTGTCATCGATGTAAGTCAGGATTATCCCCCACATTGCCCCTTTAACGTCCATTGAAGGCCTTTAGCTCCTGTTTTTCCCCTTCCTTTTGTCCAGAAATTCCATTGCTGTATTCTCCCCCATTAGTGTGCCGCACTGTATTTATTGACACCTGGAGAGCTAGCGAGGCATGATCTTGACCACTCAAGCACTCACTGCAGTTGCTAAAGTTTTGGCAGAAAGTGTGGTATTTCTATCACTATATGTACTTAATTCTGAGCCTTTCCTACACTACACGTAAGCTACCTGTGATTGTTCAACCAGCCTGTGATATCAATGCGATAGCAATGTTTTATGTCGGCCGCTTTGTATGATGTCACTCTATTCTCTGAATACTAAGTCCACAGCTCACTTCTACAGTATCTTGGTGTCACAATACCAAGTCATAACTCAAAAGAATTGAATTAACATTTTACATACACAAAGACTTCCTAATCAACTTACATGATGCTTTCTTGAAGGCAGAGACAAAAATATACAGGTAAAACTGACAGACTCAAAGGCAACTTCGAGTGACTCCATGACTTGCAGCTTTCTCACAAATTTGAAATTTCACTTGAAAATTTCCACCAAAAGTGGCGATGATTAATCAATAGTGGTGTGAAAAAACAGCTTCTTAGTTTATATTTTAATAATTTGCCTTAGAATTTGATTTCTAGGGACACAGTGGATCTCAGTGGAGGGACCCCTGCCCTATGTGTTCTTCACATTAAAATAGCTCTAGTCATTTCATATATTTTTAACCTCTAAGCCTCCTTTTTGTCATCTGATGGAGAAATTTTTCAGCAAATTTTACATCATGTGCACGTTCACGTGCACACACACATACAAGAGCTTGGTGATACACTTTTCCAAATTTTGATATTCAATACCCCAGGACAGTGAGAGCATCACCAGATAAATCAACTAACATGCATTGGTTTGGCTCTCACCTACCATGCTATGTTTATGGGAAACCATTGACCGCCCGTATTTTTGGCATCAGAACTGATAAATGATATAAGTAAAAGTAATCAGATGGGGAAAATGAGTCTAATATACCTCTCCAAAGATATCAAAAGCCATACTCATTGAAATGAAAAGAATAAAAGGATATAAGAAAATACAGGTAATCTGCAGGCCATCATCTCCATGTAAGACATAATATGCACTTTATATACATTGTATATTTATGTACAAATTTATCTCACTGATGTAAATAACTCTTTAGTGAATGGTGCAGCCTCATTGAGAGAACCAGTGTGACTGAATATCCACACCACTTTTACTATTTACCAAGTCAGGAGAATGAAATGTACAGTTTTCATTTTCTAATCATAAAGAAATATTATTTTTTTCTTCAGAATGCCCCCAAAAATCTACTGATGGAGCTGAACTGCAGTTAAAAATTATGACTGCCTCCATCTCTCTGATTCATTTCTCACTCTCATGATATATTTGGAAATTGTTCCTTTAGGATTTCCAGAACCTTGTCAACCACTCTGCTCTTAAACTTGCCATTTCTACAAAATAGTTCTAAGTGGAGTTTAGAGGTGTTGACTTTTCTCACCACTGTGTTCCTTTACAGAGAGCTGAAACTGACATTTTGAAAGCAAAATGAAGCGCACATAAAATGACGTTCACCCTAGTTCCACATAGTCTGTGACTTGGGGCCGTGCTCTGCCTTTCCCAGGGCACTGTTTCTTAAACACTATATAAAAGAAGATAAGAAGAAGAATGTTGTAAGAAGTCAACAAGATGGATGTGTTTGCTTCCTACAGAAGACAGGTAGATACACAATTTGACAAAGAACATCTTTGTTCTACTCATGTGATTAGTGGAGTTAGGTTTTAAATGCATAGTCATTTGTGCATGTACAACAAATATTTTTGGAAATGAAAACCCTCTACTCATTTCACGATGGTGTTGAAGGGTCAACTGTGGCAACAGTAACTCAAATTTCGTCCTTTTGAGCAATAAACAGAGTTTAAGAACCAAGAGAGCAATTCAACTGCAATAAGCAACATTCTCTGATTTTTGGCTAAAGAGACTTTAAGATTAAGAATCTCCTGATTTTCCTCCCAGAAAATGCTCCAAAATATCATTATCAGTCACTCACTACCATATACTTATTTGCTGAAAATAAAAGTCACTTGGTGGGCCCGCACGCATTATAGTTTTTAATCTCCATGTCTTTACTTAGCTCTCACGTCTAGAATGCTTTGCATGCACACTCACACACACACACACACACACACACACACTCTTCTTCAGGATACAATGTGTCCTGATCTGACCTGGAATATGTCTTTGATTTCTTCTTCCATTTGAATCATGAGGAATTTTTAAAATATCTTACTGCGGAGACCACATCCTAGGTCAATTAAGTTGGGATAGGATCCGTGTAGGAGGATTTTTTAAAGCTACCCAGATGATTCAACCATAGAGCCAAGTCTGAGACGCACCACAGCAGGGTTTTAGCTAACTCTTCTTCCTAACAGCAGCAATCCGTCTCTTGAATGCATTCCCCACATTCCACTGCCACATTCATTGTAACTGTCATTTGCTCTTGCTCGAACCATTTCTCTCTTCCTTGGCCATAGATTACTATGAGGGCAGAGTCAAGTGTTTTGTTGGAATCCAAGTCCTGAATGATTTGGTCATCATTTTATTAAACTTCTGAATTATGTTTAAAAATATCACCTGATAATGCTAAATTACATGAGATTTTTCTACAGTCAGCAAAAGTTCCATACATATTAAATATTTTTCTTTCTATGAAAATTGTATGGATCTCTACTAAATGCTAAATATAGACATAATATAGTCCATCTCAGCCATTTTTAAAGTCAACTTGTCCTATAGGAAAACTATATTTTTTCATGCACATGTAAATGCATGCTACTATATTTTGTATTCCTTATCATGCCATCCAAATACCCAGAAAATGACAGTTAACACAAAAAGTCCCAAACAATAGCCACATCACTTTTTTAAATCTTCACCTGAGGATGTGTTGATTGATTTTAGAGAGAGAGGAGGGGTGAGAGGAAAAGGAAGGGCGAGGCATCTATGTGAGAAAACCATGGATCGGGGCTGTCTCCCACACGTGCCCCAACCGGGACCCAACCCACAGCCCTTTGGTGCTCAGGACAACGCTCCAACCAACTGAGCCTCTCAGCGAGGGCCACATCCCTTTTTAAATGATTCACTTCACATACAAACTCAGTATTTTGAAAATAAATAAATTTATTTCTCTTAGTGATTTCTCCTGATAGATAATGATGAACGTACCACAAAAGCCAAGCATTTTTCCAAATACTCCTGTGCTTAGGGAAATTGCTATACAAAAGTCAGAACCCCTAAACACTCACCCTAGTTCCACATAGTCTGTGACTTTGGGCCATGCTCTGCCTTTCCCAGGGTACTGTTTCTTAAACACTATATAAAAGAAGATAAGGCTACCAGCTGGAATTCCTAAGAACATTGAAGGAAGTCAACAAGATGGATGTGTTTGCTTCCTACAGAAGACAGGTAGATACACAATCAAGAGGAAACTGAAGACAATTTAATAAAAGATCTGTTTGCAAAGGTGTGTGCAACACAAAGAAACAGCAAGGACTGGTAAAGCACCTAAGGGCTAATTAAAATAAGAATGAATTTCTACCCCTAGCCTTGAGGGGACAGGGCATAGAATTTTTTCTGGAACCTGATGAGAGCTCTACCTGTGGAAGATGGTCTGCAATTGGAACTGTAGACAGAGATACACAGCCATTGTCCAATCATAGCTCATCACAGCAAAAGCAGAGGATAAACACCTTGCTCTCTCTGTCCGCCCCTCCTCTGATCATCTGCTGACAACCCAGCCACAGTTCGGAGCCTCGGTGATGCATCTTGAAGAGGTCACCACGAGGGAAACAGAACAGGATGGAGAGAAGTGAAACAATCTCACAGGGCAGCTGGAGAAGAGTGGGCACAAAATGAAAGCTATTTTAACCTCATGTATTTGGTCAACTTTTAAAAAATATTAAATGAGACAATATAACAGTGACTGTCTTTACACATTTGTCAAACTCCTTAGAATACACAAAGCAGTGAGCCCTGATGTATAGTCTTTTGTTAATAATAATGTAGCAATATTGGCTCACCAATTGTAACAAATGTGTGACACTAATGTGTGACATTAAAAATAGGAGAAATGAGTGGGGGTGTAGGTAAGGAGTACAAGGAAACTCTGTATTTTTTGCTCAATTTTGTTTGTAAATATGTGTGCTTCAAAAAAATAAAGTCAACTGATTTTTTCAAAACACGTTCTTTTCATGACCAACATCCACTGAAAATGTTAAGTCTCCCCCAAACTTCCCATGAAAATCAGATAACAATGGTGTAACTACCCTATGACCCCAAGTTACAACAGGTTAAGTCCAGGTATTAGAGAAGCAGACACACACCTGGGAAACCTCCAACTTCAGAGTTGGTGGTGCCTTCCCTTTCTGAATCACCATTTGCCCACTCCTTGTTTTGCTAGTTAGAAAGACAAAATGCTGTTTTGCTTCTTAGTGAAAACTCTTTTTTTTGACATTTAAAAATTATCTCAAATCATTGACAATTGTATTTAATCTTTTTAATAACACATTTCTATGTGACTATTAACGTTTGTCTTCACACTCATTAACATTCAAGCTGGCTGATGGATTGTGGGTGTCCCATTTCCTCTGATCATCTTTCTGCACCTAGTTCTCTCCGCACTTCAGGGAAAGGTGCTTCTTTTCCTCTCCGTGGCTTTGATTCTGTGGTGGTTCTTTCTCTTACATAAGCTTTCGCTACAACTCTGATGTCACAGATGTGCTGCCCATCAACTTTACTTATGCCATAAAGTAGCTGTGCACATCATACTTTCTATTTCAGTAAATAAACATTTATAGAGTTTTAAAAGTATTTGTTTCCTCATCAAACCCTGTGTGTATACTCAGATGCAGAAGTATAAAACAACACCTAATCTATTAACAGTCATATAAACCAGAAGCTAAGTATCACATAAATTATTTTATTTACATATATTTAAATATTTTATTTAAATATATTCTTTTAATAATGTACCATATTCTATATGATCATTGTTCTTGGAGTAATTTTTTCAGTTAAAAATAAACAACTTTGCTTATATAGTATTTTAAATATGAAACCTTTTTGCCTTTGAAGAGTTAGAAACATAATTTGGAAATATTTTCATGATGTAGCTATCTCATGCTGATCATTTCTTCTACTGAAATATAGAACTTAATAATGCATTTATGTAATTTATATTTTTTTAAGCAATCCTGCTGATAATTCTTCACCAAGATAAAAGAGAAAAAATGCTTTGGGGATTAAAAAGGTGTGAATATTGCTAGGATTATACCCTAAGAACCCAGAAACACCAATCCCAAAGAACCTATGCACCCCAATGTTCATAGCAGCACAATTTACAACAGCCAAGTGCTGGAAGCAACTTAGGTGCCCCTCAGTAAATGAATGGATCAAAAAACTATGGTACATGTACACAATGGAATTCTATGCGGCAGAAAGAAAGAAGGAGCTCCTACCCTATTCAACAGCATGGATGGAACTGGAAAGCATTATGCTAAGTGAAATAAGCCAGATGGTGAAAGACAAATACCATATGATCTCACCTTTAACAGGAAGCTAAGCAACAAACCAAACAAGCAAGCAAAATATAACCAAAGACATTGAAATAGAAAATGGGATGACAGTAACCAGAGGGGAGAGGGGAGGGAATTTCAGGGGAAAAGGGAGGGGATTACAGGAACAAGTATAAAGGACACATGGACAAAAACTAAGGGGGGGTGGAACTGGGAGGGAGGAGGGGAGCACTAGAGGGGTGGACTGGGATGGGAGTAAAAGACAGAAAACTGTATTTAAACAACTAAAATTAAAAATTTAAAAAAGCGTGAATGTTAAATTAACATCTGATTTATTTTTTAAGTTTAGTTTCTTTCAACATGATTTACAATAGTCTTATAGTAGGTGGTCTGAAATGCATGTAACATGCCAAAATAATGAAATTTATACATCATACAACAATTGTAAATTTTTTTTTGTATGATACACAGGACCACAGGCATTTGTGAAATCCTGTTAGTGTTTTCTTTTTTTTTTGACTTATTACTTTTTATTTTTTCATTGTTGACAGTATTGCATATATCCCCTATTTCACCCCCTCCTCTCCCTTGCAACCACCCCCAGGCTCCCCTTCCTGGGCCTTCACCACATTGTTGTCTGTGTCCATGGGCTATGCATATATGCGTGCACGTTCTTTGGCTAATCTCTTCCAGTCTCTCCCAATCTCCTCCCCTCTGAGATCTGTCAGTCTGTTCCATGTATCTATGCCTCCATTTTTATTTTGTTCATCACTTTATTTTGTTCATTAAATTCCACATATGAGTGAGATCATATACTGTTTGCATTTCTCTGACTGGCTTATTTCTCTTAGCATGTAAGAGAAATAACCTTTAGGTCCATTCATGTTGCCACAAAGGGTAAGAGTTCCTTATTTTTTATAGCCACATAGTATCTTATTGTGTAAATGTATCACAGCATCTTTTATCCATTCACCTGCTGATAGGCACCTAGGCTGTTTCTAGATTTTTTTTAAATTTTATTTATTTATTTTTAGAGAGAGGAGGAGAAAGAGAGGGAGAGAAACATTGATGTACCGGTTGCCTCTAGTACACCCCCAACTGGGGACCTGGTCTGCAACTCAGGCATGTGCCCTGACTGGGAATCGAACCAGTGACCCTTTGGTTTGCAGGCCTGCACTCAATCCACTGAGCTACTCCAGCCAGGTGTTTCTAGATTTTTGCTATCGTAAATAATGCTGCTATGAACATAGAAGCATATATATTTTTCTGATTGATGTTTCGGGAGTCTTAGGATATATTCCCGGCAGTGGAATTGCTGGGTCAAACAGCAGTTCTATTTTTAGTTTTTTGAGGAAACTCCATACTGTTTTCCACAGTGGCTGCACCAGTCTGCACCGGTGTTCTCTTAAAAGACATTTTATATTTTAAGCACAAATGTATTGGTTATTTAAAATTAGATTAGAAAATAAAATCATATAGCAACCTATGTTTAAAATTTTTTTAAACACTAGACTCAGTGTCTCAAAGTAGATCCTCATAAATGACAATAGAATTTAGGATTCCTGATGCCACTGGCTATAGGAACAAGTGTGGTTTTAGAGAATACATAGCCAGCTCTCTCTTTTCTGGAGCATCAGTATTTGTATCTTTCTCTCCTTCTCCTACTCTCTTAACAATATTCACTGCTTAAACCCATACACCCTGCATTCCTGCCTCAGAGGAGAGCTCAAAGAAATGTCTCCAACTGGTCTGACTTTTGTCCTCAGGGGTTGCAGGCACTAGAGAGCAAAAGAGTCCCCATCCCTCAAGCTTCTGTGGTCTAGCCCTGACCGCTGAGCTGCTGGGTTGCCTCTGAAGAGACTCAGCATACACGTAGTTTATGGCTTTAATGATAAGACTAAGTTATTAGTCTTAGAGCAATGTTACAAATGTGTTTTCATGCCTCCTTTTTGTTCACTCATGTGCATTAAAGGCAAACATTGTGGGGATATAAATGCCTTTCTTTCTGGTCTTATCTGTATTGTTTGTGTGCACACCCTAGCCCTGGGAAGACTGAGGAACAAACCATCACGCAGAGACACAGAGTGCTTTCTAGTTTTCAGCTGCAGCTGTGGCTGGCAGTGCCTGCTGTGTTTCACAAGTGCTGTTCTCATCCGTATCTATGCAGTTACTTTTTTGGAAAAACCTTACCCCAAACACTGGGCTAGTTTTACCCAGCCCCATGACTTCTCAGAAATTCATAGCAGAAGGGTTTTGACACAGAAAAGCAGTGTCTTAGCTGTTGAAAAAAAATATATATGGGCCCTCTTCTTGAAATAATTAATAATTGTTAAAGAAAATATTTCAAAAACTCAATCCACAATTTACCCTCTGGCTGAAGAGAGGCTGTAATTACAATTGAGCCTTCTAAGAATTACTTACAGAGTCCCTTATTCTCTCAGGAAGTACATTTTTTGGCCAGGGATATGCATTTTGTCAAATTAAGATGAACAACAACATCTTAGTAGGTAATGGGTTCAGCAACTACTTCACAATTTGTTCTTGGCAAGATCACCAAGGGTTCAGGGGTTCTGCAACACCCTGGGAAAACATTTAAGGGGAAGAATGCAGGATGCAGCCTGGAAACAGATTACAGTTCCCTCAAGTGAGGACAGGAATGTCTCCTCCCTGTAGCCAACGTTTGTATTTGTTCCTGTAGATCTTGAGAAATAATGAACAGTGACTTCCGGTGGCAGTTTTGAAAATGCATCAGTGGCTTTATTTTAAAAGGGAAACAAAAAGGAAAGAGGAAAAATTAATTTAGACATAAAAATGTATGCATAAGAAAGTAGAGGAAAATGTGTCTATCTTTGACAGCTCATAACTAAATTATAAGCTTAACTACCAGCAACAAAACATCTTATATAAAATAGCAGAATAAAAGGAGAGGGAAATAATTTAGTATATATATTACCTGTATAATATATATATACACACTCATTCACACATGCAGGGTATCCTCAAAAATCTTAGCGAGGTTTCATTTTTTAATAACTTTAGAAATATAAATGCTACAAACTAAAAAACAAAACATTATTTCAAGACTTAATTAAATTTTTGAGACCTTTTTAGTTTCGTCGAAACTAAATGTTGAACTATACATTTTTAATTTTAACTTCTTGTTTCAGTCAGCATTAGCCATCATCTACACATGTAAACAAAGCCAAGATGCGAATACACATAGCAACAAGTCACGAAGCCATAGCTGGGTTTCATAACTTCCTTCTCCCACTATCCAGTTCTTGTTGCATGTTTCTCTCCCAGCATTTCTGAGGTGGTTGTTGTTCTTTACCTGGATGGGTAGCCCAAATGTTATTTCTGAAGTGTTATTCATAGTAACAGCAGCAGCAGTAACTGAGGGAATATGAGGAATGCCCCAGAATATACAATAAACAGCTTCATTTCTTCTTGCTAATCAGAATCAGTTGTCCAGAGGTGAAACTCCTGCTTTGCCCTACAAGTGGAAAGGGGAGCTCAGAATGTTTCAGTGGACTTTTCAACTTTCAGTTCAATAGGACCATATTTGTGATAACTAAACTCACCATCCAGCAGAGATCAAAGTTACAGGAATGGGACACAAAATTCTAATGACTTCTTCAGTGAGGTAACAGGGAAAGGGGCCACCCCCATGCTGATGTTATCATAGAAAGAGAATCATGTTTTAGTTCTTGTTGCTGTTAGTTGTTATCAGAACATATACTACATCTTGTTGGGTAACACCTCAAACTTGCAAATTTTATTTGCCCATCTGCACTGTCCTCCCAGCAGGAAATGGACTGTTTCTTCAATGGGACATTGCACCATTCCATCAGGACTGTGGCTTCTGGATGATGTGGGACATGGTGAGACCAGCAAGTCTCATGGACATGAGTCACTGCTTTTTCTGTAAAATGAGCTTTTTGGTCAGAAGCCATATTATGTGGGATACCAATATAAAGAATAAAATATTCAAATACACTGGTGGTGAGGCAGCCAGAAGCATTATGGAGGCAGAAATATAATTCATAGCCAAAGTAAGTAGATTTTCTGAAGGGAATATTTTTTTTTTCCTTCCAGGATGACAGGGATCCAATGTAATCATTCTGTCACTGAATGACTCACTAGTCCCACCAGGAAATGATGCTACATCGGGGGCTTAGGGTTGGTCTGTGCTGTTGGTTGGTTAGACAAACCGCAGTGGTATTTGCCATATGAGCTTTGGGGAGATTCCACCCTTATTCTAGCAGTTTTGTTCATGAGTCCAATGACCAAACACTGGAATCACTAAGAAACAAGGTAAACTGAATTCCACAGAATGGGTTGTCTCCGAATATTGTTGAGGGCTTTCTCTGGAATGCTTTCGTGAGCATTCACATACACTTTGCCTAGCCTTCTGAACTGTCAAGCCTCCTGTCTTATTTAGGTCTGTAATTATCCAGGTTATCTATTAGTCTTTGCTCATTCATCTGTACCTCTGGCCACTGTCCCCATGAGGTAAAGTTAAAAATGTACTTCTTAAAATTCTGTCCACTGAGAAGGTGTTTTTCCTCACTATCTTTCTATGACATTCCTCAATGGGACTGTAATATATTTATAATTTACTTACATCTGGTAGCAGCCTATATCATCCAGAACCACCTCTAAACCAAACCTGGGATTTTTTCTGCTCAGACAGCTGGTAATAGAAAACTCCTAGCCAGACGTCCATGTGTTAGACTTGAAGGACAAGTGACAGTAAAGCAGGGAAGTAGATGCTTTCGAAGCCTGAGTCACCTGCTCATGCAACTTTCTTGTGCTTTCATGACCAGTTTATATGTAATATCCTTTGTATCACTTCTGTTTGATGATAGAGTGATGAATAACATCCAGGCTGTGATGGGAAACTTAGGTAGCATGGTCCATTGATATCCATAGTGAGTCATTCCATCACTGGTGGGGCTAAAAAGCAAGCCAGGGACTATTTCTTAAAAGAAGAAAGTTAACTGTACTTCTTTTAAAAAAATCCCTAAGGGTACATGCTATTACATACTTCTTAGGTCTTGCCTAAGGTGCTATAGAGCAACTGTCTTCCATGGATATTTTGAGCACTGACAGAATTATCTGGTCCATTGTGGCGACTCGATTCAGGCCTCTGATCATGAAACCTAGAGTTTTTACTAAGTATGCAGATCAAGTGTATATTATAAAAATCAGGTAAAATTTAGTAGACTGATCAACTATCAAGACCTAGACTTTCAGTCAAGCTACTCTGTTGCACTCTGCCCTTTCCAGTAATTGTACCTCCTTGTCCCTAGGAGTTTAACGCTGCCACCTGGCTTTTGCCATTTTGAGATCCCTTTACCCTTTCAACCCAGGGAGTCCTTCCAAGTGGCACTATCTCGCACAGTCTACCCCAGCCTGCAAAGAACAGCTACCACCATGCTTTCCAAAGATGCTGATATTACCTTCATCAAGATTGCTCAAAGCTTTAGTGAAGGAAGTATTCTCTACACTCTCCTCTGGATACAGTAAGGGCATATTTGTGAGATTTTCCCATGATTAATGCTCTCCAACATTTTTATTTCCTTAAGCTTTTAGATTCATTAGTCTATACTATATACTAAGGAAATCTTGGCACCTCATACTTATTTAACGTAGGTCATTGAAATGTTGAGATTGAAGTCAACTGACTGGGCTAATTGTGAGAGTCACTCCTAGCTGCTTGTGGTAACAAGACTGTCTGATAAAGACACCCATTCAGTAATCTAGTCATACACGTAATTATTTTTTTTGTCCTGTTGTAAAACGCTTAGAATTATCTTTAGCAACATTACACCATTCCTTCCCATTTTTGTGAATATAAATTTAGAAAATATTGCTTTTGTGTCAGTGGGTGTGCCACCTCCTCCTAGATTAGAATTTGTAATCATCCCCAACATCCTCTGCTCAGCCTCCAATTACAGATCTGGAAGCAATGGTAAATGGCAGGGGTGGGTCTGAACAGAATTGCCGTTATCTTACAAAGGAAGGCTTCACTGACGTATTTAGAATCATCAGGCAAAGTGAGATTAATGTCCCCGGACAGGAGAGGATGGGTTACTTCTGATGGAAAGTAAGGATCAGTGGAAGTAGGCATTTTAAACCCCTCAGATTCAATGGAATCCATTGAAAAGTTTCTATTCCAAGTCTTAGACTTCTACTTTATTCAAATCAATATCCCAGCTTTTATGTAAGAGATAAAATGTTTGCCTTATAAATCTGCAGCAAACAAAATCAAATCTTCTTTTAGATTCTGTAGTTTGTAGCTCTGTATCTATACATTACTAAAAATATTTTTTTAAGAAAAATCACAGAAAAATTTTGCTTCTGTGTGCCATAAAGTTGTCATCAATAGACACTGTATTTCTTATTAGCCATTTACACCCTGCCCTTTGGACTACCAGTATTTTATTTTTCACTTATGATGAAGTCACATGGCTTCCAATGACCAGTCTCAAATTCCCACCTGTGAGTCTATTTCCTAGATCCATGTTCTTATGTAAATTGTATCAGATGGGGTTTAGTCATAAAAACAAAAAGCACACTAAGTATGATAACCAGGAAGGGATTTAACAGGAGGAATTAGAACCTTACAAAGTAACCTGAAAATCTGGGTTGGGGGAGGTAGCAAAGATCCATTAGACTGAAGAAATCATGCAGTGAGGCATTGCAAGAAACTCATTCACATTTCCTTAGCTACCTTCAGCATCAAAGTGGGTGACCCAACAGCAAGACAGTCAGAAAATGCTGGAAAAATATCCATTTGTTCTTTTATAGTCTTATAAACTTATTTATTACTGCTCATTTAATAATGGTGCTTCCTTCTTTCTTCTTTTTAGAAGACTTATCCTTGGGTCTCTCCCACTTCTGCACCTCTTGAACATGAAGGTGCTAACTGACTCTACTGAAGACTATCTTTTCAAGAATGTTTATGTAACACATTGCCTTGGAAGACAGAGATAGTTTCTCTATCCAGGGAAAAGGCCACACAAGATTACTGCTTGTTTTAAAAGACTCAGGTGCCCTAAACTTAAGGTTCCTCTCCTATAACTCCAATGCACTGCACGTGTGGCTATCACACAGCCTTCCATGCATTGTCCTGTGGGATTTGTTGGGGACTTGGCCATCAACCCAGGCATGTGCCCTGACTGGGAATCCAAATAGCAATATCTTGGTTCACAGGCCGGCGCTCAATCCACTGAGCCACACCAGCCAGGGCAGGGATTTGTATCTTGCAAAACTAATGCAAATGCTGATTTTCTGTCTTCTACTGTTGCCCTGAATAAAATAATGTTCATGTTTTCTATTAGCTTCCATAAAACAGTGACAGACTACTTTGTTAACTTGCAAGATGGGTAAAATTTCAGATCCTTTCAGTTCTTGATGCTAAATTTCTTATCTCTTAGGCTACATTACATTTTTAAAAAAGCCACTGAAACAAGCAAAGATCAATGGATGTTGGCTGTCCAATTCCTCATCAAAAAATCATTCAACATCTTTTTTTAAATACAAATGTAAAAAATACTTCAGATTTTGTTTTTTAGTTCATTGTTATGCCTTATTAATTTCATCTTTTGTCTCTGTTAAATCCTTACTTGTACATTCTCATTCATGATGTCTCATTTATATATCTATTGAACAATTGAATTCTTGCTCTCTATGAGGCTTTGAGTTTAAACTTATAAGCAACACCGTCGTTGTTTCTATTCCATTGGGATTTTCTTTTATTGTTTTTCCTCTAACCCCTTAAGTTAAATGTTCCACTTATTTTAAAAGCAGTTATGGCCCTGGCTGGTGTGGCTCAGTGGATTGAGTGTGGACCTGCTAACCAAACAACCATGGTTTGATTCCCAGTCAGGGCACATGCCTGGGTTGTGGGCCAGTTCCCAGCAGGGGACACACGAGAGGCAACCATACATTGATATTTCTCTCCCTCTCTCCTTCCCTTCACCTTAAAAAAAAAGAAAAGAAAAAAAAGCAGTTATGGCTTTAGTTTCATTTCATATTTTTAATTTGAAGTAGCCTTATTTTCACAAATTTCTGAGGTTTTATAATTTAATTTTCTTTTAAGCAACAATTGATGTGTTTTTGTGATTCTCTCCATTAATTTTTAAATGTCAAAGGTATTAGTCCATAGTGCTTGGTATGCAAAATGTAAAGAAGAGGACAGGCTCTGAAATAACACAGTAAAAAAGAGTTGGTTCAAAGAATAGTATACATCAAAATACATAATGTTTTGGGAATGGATATTTTTAGACTCTTTTCTTGCCCCAGTTCTGTAAGATGTCTTGTTTCTTCTTTTCCCAACATTCTTTGGAATTTAAGTTGGTAAAGTTTCTAGCGGGCAATTTAGTAATATGAACAACAAAATGTTAAACATTTTCATATTATTTGATCAAGAAATTCTACTTCTAATACCATATCATAAGGAAATAATTATACATGTTTGTGAAGATATATCTGGGATAATAGTTGTAAAATTATTTCATTAGTGAAAAATTAAGAACAACCCTAATGTCCATTAATAGTACTTGAGTAAAATCTGATAAATCTACATATTAAAATTATATGTTTCACTGAGAAAAAGACTTAAATATGTGTTAACAAGGAATGAAATTGTTACTTGATAGAGGATCTAGTTATGTAAAAGTAGATTTTGTTCTAATTTCCAATTAAAATATGTGCACATTTTGTAGTCATGAGTGTATAAGAAGTATGAAGTTTACAAAATAGCTATAAGAATGGAAGCTAAAGCATAGAGAATGTAATCAACACTATTGTTTTTTGT
>PVKM010028423.1:0-18292 GCA_004027735.1 Carollia perspicillata
ATTCACTATGTATTTTAAAGCAAATTCTATGCTTTAGAAATAGAAGTTTAATAGCTTGGAGGTTGATGGATTGGAGTGGGGAAAGATTGTAATTGATATGGAAACTCAAGAGTTAAAGAGTTTAGCTTCAGTTATAGTTGATAAGCTTAAGAGATTAATGCAGATGGAAAACTGTTATTCCAGGAACTAGAATGCATGAATTATTTGACTTCAGGAGGTTGATAAGTAATTAAACTTTAGTTCAGCAGAGAGTCTGCAAGGGATTGAGATAGTATCTGAGCCACTGTGTCCCAGGGAGGGAACATCAGTGACTCAGATAAAAAATTGTTGATCAGCAAATAAAGAAATACTAGGAAAATTACCAGACTACAACTCTTATCTGATTAACCTTTTCCAAAATACCTTGCTGGTCCTTTCCTTCTCCCTATAAAAAGGTTAAGATGAGATGTTAAGATCCCCAAAATCTGAATAAAGTACCCATAAAAATTCAATCCTTGTCTCTACTTATTGGTTCTGGTAGTGACAGGCAGCCAACACTGACTTTTCTGGTTTCAGAATCAGATTCACTAGTCGGAGGTTTATTACAATCATCCATGCAAGAAATAGTTAAAACCTAGTTGCAGTACAAAGAACAATCAAGAAATGGGAGCAGTCAGAACTTAGCAATTAAACATAAGTAAAAAATTTTTTTTCTAGTATAGATGGAAAGAATTTAGCTATTTATTTCAAGATGCTTTTGAAATATCCAGATGGCTATATCTTATTTGTAGTTTGTGGTAAGTGAAAACCTGACCTAAACTGTTAGGAGAGAACTGAGAATTGAAAAAATAAACTGCAACCTGTACAATATACTATGACTCTCAAAGTAATTAACCAATCCAGCCAAAAACATAATGTTCTTCAGAAAATATCTATATTTATTTTTTAAACACCAGTTCGCTGACAATCACATGGACCAAGATAATCAGAGACAAACTGATCTAAAATTTACTCTGCATATATTCATGTGCTCTGAGAGACTGAATGTACAAATGGACAATGGAGCTCTAACCACACACAGCTTCTGCAGCAACCAGACCAGAACAGTCAATGAGTTCCATTTTTCCTGTTTTTTTTCCTACTTCCAACCCAGTATCATCTAGAGAAAGTCAAATGTACTCCCAAACCAACCCACAGAAAACCCGCTTCTAGTCATTCTGCTTTACCTTCCCCCATGCAAACAAACTCCAGTCACTATATTTGAAATATCCCTTTTTCCCACTACAAAAAAGTTTTCCCATTTCTCTATCAAACTCAAGCCAAAATTTAATAATTTATTTTTATCAAAAACATGAACAAATATAAATCCTAATAAAATTAATGGAATTATTTCAACTTAAAACCTATGATGTATAAAAACTGATAAAGTATGATACCCTGAGATTGAAACCTTTTTTATAATATCTAAGGGATCATGGATCATTTTTTTTTTTTTGAGATTCTTATTTTAGCATAAAGATATCTGCTTCAAGTTTTTTCCTTCTTTTTTAAATCAGAAAAGAATTCAGGCTATCATCTTTTCGACATTTTAATATCCCTTGTCTTCATCAAAAAACTATTGAATATATAAGATGCTCAAGATTTAAGTAATGCTAATACAAATCTGAAAAGGAGAATCACCTATAAAAATCAACAAGGAAATGTTTCCTTTTTTTTTTTCATTATCCAAACCTGAATCTGTTTATACATTCATGGTGAGTATTTAGTGTTGTAAAGTAAAAAAAGTTTAATGGTGACTCAGAGTTTCTCTTCTCATGTTATTGATTGTAAGGGAAACTTAAAATGACTATTAGGCTGCCAAAAAACTTCATTGTTAACGATAATTTGTTAGCATGATAAGCAATATGGCAAGCTCTAATTTCCAGAATAAACATAAAAAGAAAAAAGACAACTAAATTGAAAAACACACCACCCTGATAATTAGAGGAAACAGTACTTGAAATGTATTCAATTCAGAATAAGAATAAGAATCTAATAAATTTACACTATTTTGGCTTCAAATGGATGGATTTTAACAGAACATTGTATATCATAAAACAACCTTGGGATATACTCCGTATGTCATTCTAAAGTGCCTGAGCATGCTTTAGTCAACATAACAATGATCTATAGACACTGCTACAGATCATTTACCCCGTTAAAAGCTTGATCTCCTTCAGGAATTTCAAATACCACTCTTACTAATACCTATTTTACTCTCTCAATGTCTTTGTGCTTAATCAGAGCACAAAGTGAATGTGGGGAAAAATGTAGCAATAAGAATCAATAATCAAACTTATTTTATATGAGTTGACAAAGCTGAAACAACAAATACAATGTAACCAGTGTCCCGAGCATTTTTAACCAAAAGAAGCAAGCATCACACTTGTTACCAGATTTAGTGTGTGGTTTTACAAAATGTATTCTTTGCTATGTTTGCTCTGTGTTTCAAATGCTTCCATATTATTTTCAAGTAAATTTCAGCCTTACAGATGATGATGATGATGATTTTGAAATTAGTACCATATTTGAAAGTGGAATAAAAACACACTTGTTTCAGTGGTAAATCTCATATTAGCTCTAAAAATGCTTGGTGGTCAAATTACATTTTTGAATTTTAAATTTTAGAGTCCTTTTCTGCACCATCCTTGTTATACCCCACTTTTATACATAGGTCAATAGTAAATAATCCATTCAAGGATGAATATCCCTGAACTATAAACTTCTATGAAGACATGGAATTTCTTTCTTTTTTTTTTTACTACGTGTTATATCTCTGGAAAATATTTCATTGTGCTTCCAAGTAAAGAATATTTCTAAAATATGAAATTCCCAAAGTCAGTGAATTTTTTGCATATAATTTCCATAGTTGATTTTTATTAAAGGTTGCATTTACTAAGAGATTTAGAACAGAAAGGGTAGCTATAAAACCTTTAGGGAAGTACATCAAAATGTCTTATGCATTAGTAATTCTAGTAATCAATGCAATACATGAACTTATTTTTGTAATTCAGACCAGAAAACTTTAGTAATTTCCTCAAACGGAAACAGCTAACAGGTGAAAAGGACAGGATCTCAGAGCAGAATAAATTCTTTTTAGTCATTTTATGAGGTTTTATTTGCTCAGTATTCTGAAACCAAACTACTGTTTCATGAGAAAATATGCTTTGAGCTCTGAATAATCAATATAGGAACACATATTGGTTATAATCCATAGTTATGAGATGGTATATGATTTGATTAAAAGATGGATCTAATATAAAATGTTTGATATGGGAAATCAAGTAACCCTGAAAATTACATTATTTGAGGATGAGTCAGCAGGTGAGTTTCAAAGGAATGGATTTTAAGCCTTTGAGCGATGGCTTGTTTTATGGCGAGTTGTTACTACTGTAAGCACATCAGAGACAATATGAGGGCATTACAAATAAAACGCTGGTGGAGCCATGGCACTCACATTTCCTGGTCTGAAGCCAGTCAGGGAGGTGTTTTTCTTTAACGTGCATTAAAGAAAAGAAGGCATCAGAGACATGTAAACAGAAAGTAAAAGAATGTTAAAACGCTTGCTGAGGTAGGGAAAATCGAATCTAGTCTATTCTGAAAAAACATCCTTTGACTACAATGTTCCATTTCACCTGAGATAAATTAAATTTGTTCCTGCAATTTAGTTTGACTAGAATTATATCTCACATCCCACACAAAATAGCATAACTATAAGTTTAATACAGATACTTGATTTTTAAAACATATATGTTGTTTAGGTTTTTCTGAGACAAAAATACATAAAACATTTTATTTCTCATTAGATTGTTTAAATTTCGTTTGGATAAATTTTTTTTCAGTATTTCCATGTGTGTTTCAATTATTTCTATAAGCAAAACTAAAATTTAAAAACTGGATTTATTATCAGTTGATAAAATATAAATTACAGTTTAGATTGTCGAAAAATAATAGCTAAAACTAGAAAATATTCAGTGTTCATTCTCTCTTTCACACACATATACAGACAAAATACATCTTCGTATATCTGCTCCCTAAAACCTGACCATATTTTGGTTTGTATTTTACATTTTAGAATTAGGAACAAGCATAATACATTTGATTGATATCAAAACAACATAATAGACATATATGTATTTAAGCCATTGATTAACATTTTAAAATACTAAAATTAATATCATGAATCGGTGATGTTTCAGGGTTAATTTTAAAATACATATTGGACAATAGTTAGGTATAATAACAAATAATTAGGAGTGAATTAAACAAAACTGTTCAACTGGTAATTGAAATTTTACATAAGATTAACAAAATCCACCCTTACCGAAGAACACACTACTTTTGACCTCTTGTTAAGGAAATCCCCCTATTTCCATAGGTGTCTTGAATTAATGTGTTATCATTACAAATATCATCCAACACCTAGTGTTAATATTTAGGCTTTAGGAAGAAATATACTGGTCATAAAAATATGCCAAAATAATATATTAATAAAATGAAAATGTAGTAATTTACTTTCTACCCAGGTTCATTGAATTATAATTGATATATAATATTGTATAAGTTGAAGGTGTACACCTGATGATTTGAAATATATATATAATTGAGGTCTGTCCAGAAAAAGTCTACCCATTGTTAATATAATGAGAATGGTTTGCTCAACATTGATGTAACCTGACAGCAAAAGAGAGTGGATTGGAATTCACATGGGTGGACAATGGTGATTTCAGTGTACTAGTCAGTGGAGGTGGCAAATGCCACTGAATAAGCATGTGTACTGTGTGGCTGTTGCATTCAAAATGACTGAGAAGAGCAAGGAATCTGCATCAGATCTTATGTTAAGTTTGAACATTCCTCTGTGGAAACTATTCAGATGATTCAGAAGGCCACTGCTATGGGCAACTGGTGACTGGCTCCTTCATCATGACAATGCCCCCACTCTTGTCTCCTGCAGAGTCTTTTGGCAAAACATCAAATTCCCCAGGTGACTCAGTCCCGCTACAGTCTCTATTTGTCACCCAGTGACTTCCGGTTTTTCCCCAAACTAAAATCATCTTTGAAAACAGAGATTTCAGATCTTTGATGAAACTCAGTAAAATTCGAGAGGGCAGCTAATGGAGATTACAAGAACTGTGTGAGGTCTCAAGGTGACGACTTTGAATGGGACCTGAGATGTCATTGTCCTATGTACAAAGTTTCTTGTATCTTCTTCAGTAAATATCTCCATTTTTCATATTATATGGCTAGATATACTCTAGACAGGCCTTGTATATTGTGAAATAATTACTGCAATAAAGGTTAGTTAACAATCTGTAACATATATTAACTTCACTTCAGAAATATTTTTATAATTGTAATCATAATAGTTCCTGATAAGTGTTGGAACACCTATAGGCATATAGAAAGAAGTAATTATCTCAATTTTCACAAAATCAAACCCTTTCTTTCCCTATAAAGAATTTAAATAATTTATATCCATATATATCCATATATATATATATATATATATATATATATATATATATATATGTCCTTGTCATATGTAACCTGGGGTTAGGAGGAAATAATCCTGTTAATTGTACAGGCTTTTACTTGGATAAAAGAAAAAAAAAAAACAACAATAATTTTCTGTACTTTCTTACATGAAAACCTAACTTTGATATGTGTACCATTCTATGAATTCTTATGTTTCCAGAGTAATAGGAATATATTCCAGTAAACAACAGTAGTAATTATAGATATAAGACACATATCTCATGTTCCAGAATTGGGAAAAATTCTAATTGTATAGCAAGTATATAAAAATATGAAATAAAGAATATTCATTCTGTGCTGAATTGGCTATTGAGTGTCTGACCAGAACTAGCCAAGCAATTATGAATTTCAGAAGAGTGACAAAAGATGTATACAATCGACAGCACAATTTTTTTTGAATTTTTGCATTTTAAAAACTGATTGCCATAACATATGAATTCTCAACTGCTACAATATCATCCCAAAAGAAAAAATGGGGGGGGAATTAAGTTTTTATTGGAGTTTATGGCTCTCTAGAAGGTGACAGTATATCAACAGACAAACAGTATATGTGATATTAAAATTTTATAGTAGTAGACAGTTAAGAAAAAACTATGTAAAAATGATCTTTAGGAGAACAATACTTAAAAATAAGTTTTGGAAACACTGGGGTAACACAATCCAGACAAAAATTTATGGGTAGTTATTTTGAAAAATATTATGCCTTTTTACACACATTGAAATTATTTCTCCTATGATTTAATTCAAAATTTACTCAATAACTCTTTAATGTAGTGCTTGTAGGTTTGTCTTTGGTTTGAAGTTTTGATGTATTAAAGAGTGCTTCAGAAAGTGTTCTACAGCTTGAAAACATGTGGGTAATAAACCAAATTCTCATAATAATCTTTACTAAATGTAACAAGAACTGTTTCTCCTTTTAGGACAATTCTATGAAATAGAAGTTACAAAAATATTTTTCTGCCATCATAAATATTAAATGAAAATATTTGTTAATTTGTCTTTTTTGGTTGGTTCATTTTATTCTAATTTAATATTATGTAAAAGATAATACTTTTATTCTTTCTTAAACACTTTTACTTTTTAATAAATATGACTGTTTTCTCACTTCAAGAGTCCATTCTGTTCTCCTCGCACACAACCTGACTCATGACAATAGCTGGTACTAAACTCCTGCTCCACATGCATTTAATGCTCCACGATTGGGCTGAGCTTGAGCTATAGAAATAATTCTTTTTCATTTTCCCAAATGTAAATTGCCTTACACTGTTGAATATGCCTTTTTGTCTAAATTATTTAATCCTGTGTGAAGGTTTCAATTCTTTCCTGGACGTGCTAGTTATAGAATCATAATGGAAAATTGGGACATTGGTCTGCACTTTGTCACTGTGATTTGTAATGAGCCACTTAAATCTTCATGAATCTCAATCATCTCAAAAATAAAACAAAAATTAGTCATTACTCTGTTTGGTATCTTGGAAAACTCTTTTCAGGACAAATATATAAATTAATATATTTTGAAATAATTTTAAGTATCAAATTTTCAAAATATCAGACTAGCACTTGTTCTAAACACACTATAAGAAGCAATGATTAATAGTGGCAATTTATACTTTTTTCCTAATTCATAGGAGCAGCATTTCACCATCAAGTCATCCAAAATCACACAGTTCAAATTTTCAACATATATTTTAAATATAAATAGTACTATTTTAACTTTCTATCCTTATGATCAGAGAAACAGTCACATTTGTTTCTTAGAAACTACACTGTAGAAGGTATTTAGTAAATATTTGCTGACTCTAACAGCAATATTTAGTGGAGTGGAGATCACTCCACTTCAGTTTTACAATAGTTTGGAAATACATGTGACGTACTATATAAAAGACTGACAGTATTCTTCAAGATTATGGTTATAGAAATTTAACATTGATGTAGTATTATTTGGCTATCCTGATAGCTGGAATTTTGATGTTAAAAGTTGAATAATTATTTGATACCTTCAAAAATTGATCTTTTTACACAAAATCAGCATTATGATTTATAGTATTTATACATCCTTTAAATATGGGTCATTAGGTTTGTAATTTACAATTAGGAAATATAATTTTGTGCCATTTAAAATGGCTTGTATGTAACATTGACAAAGTGCTCAAAAGGTCAGTGTGCTGATGAGACTTTGCAGCTATCCCAGCAACGCAGGGCTGGACCCACCTTGAATTCCATCCCATCTCGGGGGGAGGCTAAGAGTCACTGGCTAGTCAGTGGTCTACCAAAGGTTAATCAAGCAAACTAGCTATTTTAGAAAAAGTAGAAAAATATTTAAATAATTTTAATACTAGATTTTTTAAGATCTGCTGTCAAGATAATTGGTATTTTTTTCAGGTAACAATTTTATTCTAGTCTACAGCACAAAATTTTACATACATTTTAGTGGCTTTGGTGTGTTACTTTAGATTAGACTTCAAATAAATCCACAAAAGTCAGTATATTAAAATGAAATAAGCCCTGGCTAGTGTATTGAACCCTGGCTTGCTAACCAAAGCATCTGTTGATGGTATGATTCCCAGTCAGGGCGCACGCATGGGCTGCAGGCCAGGTCCCCAGTAGCAGGCACAGGAGAGGCAACCACATATTGATGTTTCGTTCCCTCTCTCCCTCCCTGACCCTCTCTCTAAAACTAAATAAATTAAATCTTAAAAAAAGAAATACACACAATAAAACAACAGGCATCCAGGTGTTGAGAATCATTCAGGTAGGTGTGGTTTGCTCAGTGCTATTACAGAGTATTTCATCTATTTAAGAATTTGTGAGTGAATATTAATTCACGTGTTCCTCATTCCCATATAATTCACCAAAATCAGAGCATTCTAAACATACACACACAAAAATAAACCCCCTTTTTAAAGGTGTTTCAATACAAAAATTTAATGAATAAGCCTAAATGCATCATCAAACCAACAATTCCATCAATCAAACCCATTGTTAGAAAACAGTCAATATTGGCATCTGATCTAAAGGCAAGGCTGTCTCATTCATTAGAACACCACCAGGAGATTAATCAACAGAACAACTAGTATGTTAGTCTTAATACAAGACATTGAGGGAAAACCAAAAGTAATTTATTAAATATCACTTTCCTGAGATAGGATATAGCCCATAGCCTATAGGCACGTGGGTTTTCTATCTGTCAAATAATGCTTTAAATATACTTTTTTTTATAAGAATGAATTTCATTGACTTTTTTAAAAAAGATTTTATTTATTTATTTTTAGAGGGGAGGGGAAGGAGAGAGGGAGAGAAATATCAATGTGTGGTTGCTTCTCATGCGTCCCTCACTGGGAACTGGCCGGCAACCCAGGCATGTGCCCTGACTGGGAATCGAACCGCGATCGTTTGGCTCGCAGGCCCACGCTCAATCCACTGAGCTACGCCAGCCAGAGCAAAATATACTTTTTTATCTAAAAGAAAGTATATTGGGAGATGCCGAAGTAAGGTAGATACATGAATTTATGCATCTAATTCCACTATTTAAAAGTGAATAGAAAACTGATAATACAGAGCTAAGTGACAGTGACTTAACCGTTGGGCACCGAAGAGACAACACCAGCATTCATCGTAATTAATAATGTTCTCCAGGAGTTTGCAGCAGGTGACTCCCCAACGATACCACAATGCACACTGAGCACTCATCCACTGTCGAAGAAGACCTTGAACAGTGGCAAAGGTGCACACAAAAAGTTGAATTTTCTGAAAAAGTGGACGATATCAACATACTTTTCCATCATTACTAAATCAAACAAGGTCAAGTGCAGAGCCCAAAGCAGCACAGAATTCAGAGTCAGAGGTTGGCAGAAAAAAGTATGGAAGGCTGCAGTTTTTAAAAAAAAATCAGTAATTTCCCCATGGCTAATAAAACAGTCAGAAGAGCTACAACATTTATAGAATGTTGACAGCTTGCTGCAGAAATTCACATGGATGAGGAACCATGGAATGTATGTCAATAGAGCATTTTAAAAAATTTACAAAAAGCTAAAGTTACTATTTAAAAAGTAACCATGTTATGCCAAGGCGAACCATGGTAAAAGTAGTGTAAGTCCTGTCCATGATTCTTTACACAGCTGAGGGGAAAGTGATAGAAACAATTTTCTCTTAAAAAGGAAGCTTTGATATTGCACTGACTTTGACAACCTGAGCTAGTAATTTAAAAAAAAAATCATGTAGTAAAATATGTAAAATTAAAATATGAAATTCTGGTTTGTAAACATCCATTGGCCAAGTCTATCCAGAGTCCTGCGCGATAGTAGAATGGAATGGATAATTAGTTCACTCACTTATTTATTTGTTTTGGAAAATTCCAGAACACAAAGTTTATACTTTCACAATTACTATATTTAAACTATATAAAGAAAGTCAGTATAGTTGTCTTCTCCTTCTTTTTTCCTCCTGCTCAATATTCAGTTCTTACCCCACTCCCAAGTGCCATAATTGAAATAATACTAGTTTGGAGACCTACTACAGATTGGTCATAAATGTCACATAAAGTCTGCCAGACTCAGTAAAGATATTTCCACGTGGCATGGTAATGCACTGCAGCTGCCGTGGTCACAAATAGGTGCCAGATGGTGTGGGCGAATGGAATGATGCCATAGGCTCTTCAAGAGCACAACTCATAGGCAATAAATTAAACCCCTACAAGCAAGTTCTTGAAGTCCGTTAGTGTATTCATTGTGTCACCATCAAGGCTGGAAAGAAACCCATTGTGAGATTGAAACAGAGCTCAACCCCCTTATACTTTTCATGGTAGAGAAATACATAGTTTCCCTGCTGGTATGAGCCAGATAAACCGACACACATGAGATGCCAGGGGTCCAAGTTCACAGAGATTTACTCATGGTGCATGACACAACAATGAAGAAATCAATAACTATCCTATCACGCATGTGGAAACAATGCTCCTTTGTCCTTAAGTGCTTCTTTTTCCATGATACAATGTGAAATGCTGTGGAAACAATGCAGAGGGCACATAGACCCATTCCATAAAGACATGCTGTTACTTTCTTCTGGCAGTCATCAGGCTATAGAGAGGGCTATGCCCACTGCAGCCTAAACAATGAGCAATGCATGTGTATAACATGCAGCATGCTCATAACAAGTTAGTTTGTAGCAGCCTTTGGCTGAACTATGTGGTTCCTGAACCATTGGAACTGATTCTTGAACTGAATTCATCTTCCTCATCTCTTCACATACAGGGAGCTCCACCTTACCAATGCTGGTGGCCAGTCATGCGGCCCTCATGGGTTTGTTTTACTCCAGAGGCTGCCTCGGGCTTGGGCTTCTCCAGAGGCCGCCTGAGTGAGCCAGGCCACAGACTGGGAAAGGGTTGGGGCCAGGTCAGGTGCCTTGAGGAGGAGAGAGGATGCTTCAAGGGCCCTAGTGCCTCTTATCTCCTACCTTCACCTCCAGGGTTAGTGATGGGTATATTCTTAAAGGTTGATATAAGAGTGTGTATGCTAATATTAACAGAATGTGGTTCATTTCAGCTAAGCCATTTCTACATTAAAAGTGCACATATTGGATATGTTTGATAAGTTTCTTTTTTTTTCTAGTTTTCTATAATGTTGCTTTACTTTCTCAACTTAGGGAAATGGATCACTGGTTTAAAATTTGCCCACAGAAGCATGAAAATGTGTATGCAAATAACAAAATTAATAGAACAACTTATAAATGCAAATTATAAACAGAATCTTTCTTGAATTTTTACTTACTGAAAAAAATCTATATAATTTTATCACCCCAATAAAAATGAGAAAAAATAAAGGATCACCCCAATAAAAGATGAGGAAGAGTAAAGTGGTAATTAGAAAATATGATAAAATATTATGTATTTATATTCTGCTCGCTAATTGATTATCTATTGCCACATATACTCATAAAACCAGCAAAGATTTCACATAACTTTCAAAGAAAACAAATTGAATTTACAGGTAAAAAAATATACTATAGACTTTTGGAATTAACTTTAAAATGATATTTTCCAATATAAAGTTAATTTTATATTTTAATGTGGAGACAAGGTTAAAGCTACTATAGCATCTTTTGCATTACAGCAATCCCCACTATTATTGAAGTTTCCTAACCATAGTGGTGCTGAAAGTCATGTACATGGGGGATAGTAGGCATCATCATAGTATGTTATACAATAAACAAAGTACATATCAAATGTCATAGAGTTACTACCACACACATTTACTAAGGTGTACTTCACATTTCAGTTTATAAGAACCTAAGTGTATGTGACACATATGTGCCTTGATATATGCACAAATCAGTTATTGTGATTTTTTCCAAACCTGAAAACGTAATTAACAACTCTTGACTATATTAATTACAATATTATCTATTTTTGGCACACTGTTGGTTTATTGATTAAATTTTATATACTTCTATGAACTGATTAAAAATGTCATGCGTAGTCAAAATGTGTTAGTTCTTACAATATTTTTGACCGGCCTGTTCTTTTCAAAGAGAGTTCATTTTCATACAGGAAATGAAAGCAAAGAAGGTGTCCTTGCGTGATGTGGTTCCACTCAATGTACTCCAGAAATGAGATAGCATCATGTAGTTACATCATGGGGTAGCATCAAAGGTTAGTGGGTTGAAAGGCCTACTTACTTAATTAGGGATTTGCAGATGTGACGCTCCTGGACAAAAGGTGATTATTTAGTGCCAGAAAATTTCAGGTTTTATAATGTTTTCATTTATTTCAGAGGCTATGTTTGCATTAGCAATACTTATAATTTTATAAACCATAACTTGTTTTGAATTAATTCAACCTACCTATAAAAAATTCCCATCGAGAATTCCCACTAAAATGTTTCTTGACCATAAACAGGGCATCTATATTTCTCACGTTATAGTTTGAAAATAGCAACTGAAACCCTTCTAAAATTTCTTTCTTCCTCCAAACAGGAAACTCACAATTTATATAATTTGTGATAGGTATAAGTTTCAGTTACCAAGGTTTAGATAAATAGCCCCCAACAACAAGGTTTAATTTTCAGCTGCAATAATGAAAAACTATGAGAAATTGCACAAAGTGCCAACTTTGCTGGTAGCTCTGCAGTCCACATATCCTCATGTAAACCACAGATGCACCCCAGGATTTGTTACCAGTCACATTGATTATTTCAGGCTGTTAGTGATTGGTCGCTGTGCATCTGCTATTTGATACATGCGCAGACAGCAGCACATGAAGTTATGTTGCCTTCTTGTATCCCAGCAATAAGCTGAGGTGGTGTTTCACAAAAATGAGTAATCAATAGAGAGAACTGGCCAAAGAAGATGAAAGTCAGATGAAGCAATGAAACAAAATGTCAGAATGCTGAATATACAATTTTAATCAAATGTAAATGGAGTTGTAGGAGAAACCAATGACCATGAAAATGTTGACACTGCTGCTGTTTCGAAGACTCTAAATTTGTAGCCAGAGAAATTTAATGAACACAAAGTTATCAATGTAACTGAAAAATGTGGTCGTGGAAAAAAGTATGAAGATTCACCAGAGGCCAAACTTCACGTTAAAGGAAGCCCTGTAGACAGTTCATGACATTGAAAGTGCAAAGGATAAATGCTGGAAGATATCTCAAATTTATATTTGATGAGAAGGCAAACATTTTTCAAATTGTATACACTACTCACCTTTTAAAAAAATATTTATTTATTTTTAGAGAAAGGAAGGAAGAAAAAGAGGGAGAGAAACATTAATGTGTGGTTGCCTCTTGTGCGCCCCCAAATGGGGACCTGGCCCCCAATTCAGGCATGTACCCTGACTAGGAATTGAACTGGTGACCCTGTGGTTTGCAGGCTGGCACTCAATCCACTGAGCCACAATAGCCAGAGCTACTCTTTTTTTCTTTACAAAGAAATGTGACACTTTAATTTCAATGTCAATAATAATTTAGTATACCAAATAAATATTCATTTAGGTGCAAGATTTTTTAGTTTTTCAATAATTAAGAACTGACAGTATAAGGACAAAATTTCTTATTTTATTACATTTTATTTTATTATTATTGAACATGTTGGGGTGACAATGGTTAATAAAATTATACAATTCTGTAACACACCATCTGTGTATTGTATTGTGTGTTCACCACCAAAAGTTAGGTCTCTTGTCACTATTTACCAGTACTACCTCTCCCCAAACTTCCTCTGGCAATCACTACACTGTTGTCTATGTCTTTGAGTTTTTATTGGTTTTGCTTAATCTCTTTATCCTTTTTACCTAGCCCCACAATACCCTTCCCTCGGACAACTGCCAGTCTGTTCTCTGTTTGTTTGTTGGTCTATTTTGTTCATTAAATCCCACATGTAATTGCAATCATATGGTATTTGTCTTTCTCTGAATGGCTTATTTCACTTAGCATAATACTCTCTAGGTCCATTCATGCTGTCACAAAAGGTATGATTTCCTTCATTTTTATGGCCAAGTATCCTATTGTGTAAATATATCATAGCATTGTTTATATGAGAGTAAGCATAAAGTTAGATTGTTTATATGAGATTTTTCTAGTTTCTTGAGGTAGGCCACTAATGCTCTGTATTTCTATCTTAGGACTGCTCTTACTGTGTCCCTTTGATTTTGGACTGTTGTGTTCTCATTTTCATTTATTTTAAGGCATCTTTTGATTTCTTCCTTAATCTCATTGTTAACCAATTCATTCTTTAGTCACATGTTATTTAGCATCCATGTCATTGTGTGTTTTTCAGTTGTTTTCTTATGATCATTTTCTAGTCAAACTCAATCTGTTCTCAGTCTGTTTCTAGTCAACTCAGTCTGTTCTCATACTCTTTCCAGACCTCCTAGGGAGCCAATGCTCAGCAGGGTGAGATCACCAGGATTTGGGGATGGTAGGACCACCAGAGACCAGAAGGAAGGGGCTAATGCATCTCCCATGATGGGGAGGTGCTAGTCAGGTTCACACAAATTGGAGGGAATGGTCCCTGCCCCAAGGCCACACCTCAGTCACTGACATTCCTTTAGTCTGCATGGAGTTCTACACCCAGACCAGGCAGCTGACTCCTCAGCAGGTCACCAGTTCTGCAGGGTAGGGAAACAGAGAAACCAGAAGTTGGGGCTATTGCACCCTCCTAGGCTGATATCCTGAGGAGGGGAGTGCTCCACCCGAGAAAGATGGTGTCTTCAGTGTGGGAGAGGCACTCAGCACAGGGGTCCTGGCTGACGTCCTTTCCACTCTCTCCCTGGAGCTGCAGAACCCAGTTTCTCCTCACATGACTTTAGTCTGCTCCACCCTCCCTCTGCCATAGCTCAGGGTGAGTGGCTGCAAACAAGATTTTCTGCATTGGCTTCTTAAAAGGGTGATTATGTCTCCATCCAACTTCCATCTCTTCTTGTTGGACAGAATTTCTGCTGGCTTTCACAGCCAGATGTTACATGGGCACTGCGTCCTGGCTCTGGTGCTGTATGCTGGGAAGCCCAGGGTGGGGTTGAGGCCCCACACTCTTCAGAGAGAAAATTTGCGGCTCAGATATCCATTCAAATTTTTAATCACCACACTGTGGATGTGGGGCCTGCCTGTTTTGTCTCTCCATCCCTGCTGTCTATCTCAGTGTGGCTTCTTCTGCAAACCCTTGGTTATAAGACTTCTTTCATGCTAGTCTTCAGCTGGTTATGCAGGTTGTTTGCTTTACATTTTACTTGTGGTTCTAGTTTGATCCTGAGAGGAGATGAGTATAACTTCCACCTACTGCAACACCATCTTGGATTCTTCTAGCAATTTTAAAACTCAGGGGAGAACCATAAGTTTTCCTCATGCTTATTAAGATTGCTTTGTACAGTTTGAGATTGCAGGGTGGTTTTTCCAGTATCACACTACAGTACAAATCAGAGGCTTGCAGCAATAATGCACGTTTAGAATATGGGCCTTGAGGCCCCAAATATAGTACATCACACATCTTGTGGCCTCAGTCTTCAAATACATCCAGAATCTCACCACTTTGGACCATTTTCCCCTCTAATTAATAATGATGATAATTAATCATTATGTCTTGATTTTTTAAATTATAAAACACTTGTAACTAATATTTCTATTAGATTGTTTACATCAGAGCAGCCAGATTGGTTTTATTAAAACTGAAAGCTGACTACGTTATTCTCCTATTTATAAACCTTGTATCAGTCCAATCGACCTCACAATAGCAGTCACAGTTTTGAAAATTGCCTCCAAGAGTACACAAACTGCTCTCATAGGCTCTTATCTCCAGGGTCTCATCTACATTCTCCATCAGTGACTTCCTCCTCAATGTCCTTGTTCTATTTCCTCAGTGATTGCTAACAGATTGTGGCCTTATAAGAGTTTTAATTGTTGGTGCTCCTCCCTGTCTGGAAAGCAGTTCAAGTATCCAAACATAACTTCCTCTTGATCTATCATTGCCATCGGTTTTTTACTTAAATGTCACCATTTTTGCAAGGTATTCCCTGACCACCTTTTACACTATCACCTTTCTCCTAACATACAATATTCCTCATCATTGCTTTCTTTTTCTTCAGTGTACTTAGCTTTATAATGTGCAAAGAATCTTAACTTTACACACCAAAATCACATATCATGTTATTCGTTGTGTTATTAGTTGTGCCTTTTGCTATGTTATATCACATTATTTTATTCTTCTTTCATCGGAATGAAAGGATCATAGACATAGTTCTCAGTCAGACTTTATTTGTTGAATATATGAATAAAAAGAATGGAAAAATGGATAATCGTGGTGATTTCTCACAAGATATTGTTTGAAAACTCTGATCATTCTGATCTTCTGCTGTGAAGGTGCTCTAGGATGTGGCTTGTAAAACATGACAGTTCACGTGGGCGTCTCCAGCTACGGTCAGAGCCATCTGCTTGGTTTGTTCACAGTATCCACTACCTACTTCTTGTTATTCATTTATGTAGCCAAAGATTGGACCTAGTTTTTGTTTTTTCTCTTAATACTATGTTACATCTTTAAATCACAGTGAGCTTTCTGTTGACTCACTCCCAAGATTTCTGTGTGTGTGTGTGTGTGTGTGTGTGTGTGTGTATTTTTAAGTGAAGCATTTGTTAAGGCTGTAAAATCAAATCTTGAAATAACTTATTCTGTAGAGGAAAGCTGAACTAATGAGGAATGATTCAAAAACACTTAGGTGACTTTTTGTATCACATCATACAGGTGTAGTGGGAAATTTGCTAGTATTCCAACATTAGTTCTAGCCTCTAGAAACCAAAATAATAACTTCAGATTTCTTTAATTTATATAAATATGCACACACAGCCACATGCATGCAAATGTGTATGTGTATATGTACACATGTAAAATAAGGTAAAATAAGTAATAAAAGTTTTTGGATTATTTGAATAAAGGTTAATACTTTTTCAGAAGGAAACTGTGCTGATAGTCACTAGAATGATTTGTGGCAATTGTTGATATTTTACTACAAATCGGAATCTACTGTAGAATGGAGGGGATAATAATTTACCAGGGTAGTGTGGGACAAGAAGCCCAGGAATAAACATGTCAGGAACAGTGGGAGTTTCCAGGGGGAGCCATAACAGATATCAGTTTCTCTCAACACTTAAGAGGTGTGGAATCAAGGGAACTGTTCCATTACTCTCAGGATATGTACTAATTTTATCTTTCTGTAGAGAAATTCACTCATGAGATGTGCTTTAAAGTTGAGTTGGTCCAGTTTGAAAAGAAACTGACAAGATTTAAAAAGTCTACATTATTTAAAAAAGATGAAGATACCCACAATAACATGGAATAATTTAAAAATATTTCAAATGCAATGATAAGTGCAGGACACCTTTTTGTAACCCAAGATGTTTGATACATAAGAAAAAATAGCAAGAAAAATATTTCACTAAGGCCAAAAAACAAACACATTTTAAGAAATAGTAACTTTAGATTTTCTGAGAAGTTATAATTTAAGACAAAAAAAAAACACAGAACATAAAACATTCAAAGAACTTGAATTGTGAAACAAAATCCTAATTTAACCAAGTAGACAAAACTTCCTCATTGTCACTGCCAAGAGCAAGAAGATGTTACCTGTGGGAAGTCAGGAGTAACTGGAAGGCATGCTGTCCTCCTGGGGTAGTACCAAGGCCAAGTTATGATTAAGAGTCTGAGGTTAAGAGGGAAGGGATTTCGGGGACTGCGTGAAAAAGGTGAGCAGATTAGGTACAGACTAGTAATTACAAAACAGTCATCAGGATGTAAAAGACAGTACAGAAGACATTATCAATAATGTTTTAACAACTATGCATGGTTTCAGGTACTGGAGATATCTGAGGGAACACTCTAAAATATGCAGGACAGGGAAAAATAGGTTTACAGTTTTGAGGAGGTGAAACAGAGTTTATTCATGTGTTATTATTTATTAATTATTAAAATTATTGTAATCAATGTAACCCTACATTTGCCCCACCCTATATGATTGTCTAATCAATATACATCCCAATATAGCTTGTCAGCTATATGATATATGATGGGATGAAGAGTTCTGCTTCATGAAATCATTTAAAAATTTTCTGGTTGCATAACTAAAGACACTTGAGAATTTACATATATGTATATATGTGTGTGTATATACAGTATATACACACAATTATACTGTATACACACACAATTATACTGTATACACACACACACACAAAATTTTTCTTTAACCAGGTAAAGTTACACT
>PVKM010028424.1:0-18285 GCA_004027735.1 Carollia perspicillata
ATTGGAAGAGGAAGAGACATCGGAGCTCTCTCCCCATCAGGTGGGGCTGCGGAGGGAAGGAGGTCAGCTGCAAGCCAGCAAGAGGGCTCTCACCAGAACCCGAACCTTGTCCAGCACCTGGGCTTGGATGCCCCAGCCTGCAGACCTGTGAGACATAAATTGTCTGTGACATTTTGTTATAGTAGCCCTGAGCAGACCACGATGTATAGACTTTTTCCCTCTCTTTTTATTTCTTTTTAAGTATATTTTATTGATTATGCTATTGCAGTTTTCCCAATTTTTTCCCCTTTATCCCCACTCTGCCCTGCACCCTCCAGCATCCCCCACCCTCCTTAGTTCATGTCCCTGGCTTGTACATATAAATTCTTTGAATTCTCCGTTTCCTATACCACTCTTAACCTCTTCCCATCTATTTTATGCCTACCAACTATGCTTCTTATTCCCTGTATCTCCCCCCATTCTTCTCCTCCCCCCTCCCCACCGAAAACCCTCCATGTGATGTCCATTTCTCTGATTCTGTTCCTGTTTTAGTTGTTTGCTTAGTTTTTGTTTTCATTTTTTTAGGTTCAGTTTTTGATAGTTGTGAGTTTGTTGTCATTTTACTGCTCATTGTTTTTTATCTTCTTCTCTTTCTTAGATAAGTCCCTTTAACATTTCATATAATAAGGGCTTGCTGATGATCTTGAACTTGACCTTATCTGAGAAGCACTTTATCTGCCCTTCCATTCTAAATGATAGCTTTGCTGCATAAATAGAACAGAAACTTAAATATCTGTGGATCTAACTGATTTCAAGATTATTCAGAACTATGGAACATAAGAATAATATGCAAAGGTGAATCTGACCTATAGTCCTAATCCTCACTTACATGGATAATCGTTGACCTTGTCTCCCACCATACAGCCGCGAGGCCACAGGCAGCATTAGTGCTTGAGGAAAACTTTCCCAAGACGTACTCTTCCCTGCAGTGGAGGTGCCAGTGGGCATGCAACAGTCAGTGGTGAGTGAGAACCATTGTCAGAGCACGTGAGGTAGGGAAGAGCCTGGGCCATTTATACGTTCAACTTTCAAGTTTTGAACATGACCTTCCAGCTGTTCCTTCTTGGGATGCTGCAGCATGAAAGCGGTGCGAGGAAATGGGATGTAATGGAGGTCCACCAGCGAGGAAGCACATGACCTAGGCTGGGAGAGGTGAGGTGTTTCCTCGTTACAAGGACGAGACATCCTCCTTCTAGAAGGTGGTGGCTGCGCCTGAGCCCAGCCAGAGATCCAGGTACAGAGGACTCCTCCGCTTAGCTGGCCAGATGGCCTACTTTTATTTCGGTGAAGGCCAGCCTGCAGCAAAGGCACTTTCCTTCCGACATTCAAAAACAACAACAACAAAAAGCTTGTAATGTAGAGCCCTGCCAAACTGGGGCTGCAAAAGAAAAAGATCCTTACCTTTCTTTCAAGGCGATATGTAAATGATGCTTTGTAGTGGTGTTTGTGAAGCCACTGGGGGCCTTGGGAGGGCCTCGCATCCCACCACCGCATCCCACCACCGCTGTGGAGTTTGATTTTCACGCGTCCTGTGAGCTAACCCTCCGGGTCCAATTGTCACTTTGCAGCGTAGCTGTCCTTGGTCGAAGACGCTGTATTGTTAAGAAATCCAGAGATCTTCTAAAAGTGATCTCTTAGCTGGATTTAGAATTTCACGTGCTTATGTAGATATAGCTTTCTCCCTAAAAGACAGAACTCTGGTCTTTCTGAATGTTTCAGAGTTTAGGTGTGGCAGACACCTAACTGCCTCTGTCTACGAAGGGTTTCTTCAAGCTTGCTCCGAGGAAATGCCTGTCTAGCCAGAGAATGTGGAAGGACTTTTTTATTTCTTGTGCTATTTATGACAATCAGGCCATGTAATTAGGGTTCCCATGGCATATAGATTCACTTGCTGGCACGTAAGGGAGACCACAGTGTTTCTGTGGTGTGTGCTGTGTATTTCCTTTGATGGTGAATGAATGTGTCAGGCTCCCCTGCTGAGAAGGATGGCAACCAAGGCCTGACAGGCAGATTTTCAGAACAGTGAGTAAAGGAAGGGCTGTGGAGGCCAGCTGAGTTTGGTCACTGGGTTCTAAGAACAAAAGCAGCTTCCCAGTCTGTGCCCAGGAGCGGGTGCATCACCGGTGAGAGCCCAGGCTGGGCAGAGCCCCTTCAGTGTGAGCCAGGAGGGACAGTGTGGTGCCCTCCATGGTGTCCTCCCTGAGACATGAGGAGATGGGGGGTCTTCTGCCTGGCTCTGGCCATGGTGCCCACAGAGACAAAGCTGCGTGCTCTGGCCCGCCCTCCCGTTCTTTCTGGCCCCACGGCTCTTGGCAGCGGAGCAGCTTAGAAAGTGAAGCTGCTTGCAGGAGGTCCGTGTCAGGCCTCAGAATTGTTGTTGAAGGCCCAATGGGGAGCCCATGGCCAGAGGAAAGAAGTGTAGAGGAAGCAAACTTTCTTAAGGAGAGGTGGATTTTTAGAGAGTTTCACTCCATGGACTCTGTTCAAGTTCTACCTTAAATGTATTTCATGCTGAGGTGAGGGGGCAGTGGAATCACCCAAGTTTGAAGTTCCAGCATTGCTCATGAGTGTAGCTAGCTGCCCACTTGTAGAATTGCACCAATTTGAGGTAATTTTTTGTTTTCTAATCCTGATGTCAATGAAAAGCACTAACAGTGATGCACATCTCAAGGTCAGCATCATTAATCCATCATTAGTAATGATCAAACTTATTATTATATTAACACGTCCCTGAGTGACACCAGCAAATGCTTCTAGAGTGAGGGAGCGAGCTTCTGTCCCCAGCGCTCCATCAGGCAGCCCAGAATGGTAGAAAGGTCCCTGCTTCTGGAGCCCGCAGATCTTGTCTTGAGATCTGCTTCTGCCACAGTTCAATCTTAGGCACCTAACCCCCCCAGAACTCTTTTGTGTATGTTTCCTTATTTATAAGATGAAGAGAACGTGAAAGCCCTTTCCAACTCCACACACTTACCTAGGGAAGCCTGGGTCCAGGTCTGAGTACAGGGGCACAGCTGAGTGGGCTGTTGACAGTGGGGTCAGCCAGGGCTCGCTGCTGGCAGCTCCTGGAGCAGAGTCCCTGCTTCGCCTGAGCTGCGTCTGGCCTGGCCACGGAGCCAGACACCAAATGGATGAAGCACAACTGCGTGACATACACAGCTCGCTCTCTCTGCTCCCTGCGATGCCCTAGAGAAGCGGAGTATGAGTCTGGAACAGCTGTTTTCCTAGGGCTCTTCCTCTGTGTTGGCTCCTGGTTAGGTAGGGCACAGCCTAGCACCCATCTGTGGAACTCTTTTTGAGAACTTTATTTTATTAATTTGAGAGAAAAACACACAGAGAGAGAGAGAGAGAGAGAGAGAGATTGATTTGTTGTTTCACCCAGTTATGCATCATTGATTGCTTCTTGGATTTGCCCTGACCAGGGTTCGAACTCACAATCTTGGTCTATGGGGACCATGCTGTAACCAACTGGGCTACCCTGCCAGGGCGGAAGTCTCTCCTCCTAAAGCATAAATTTACCTAAGTCTCAACATCTAGCTGTCTTCAGACCACATCCCAACCTTTTTCTATCCACAACAGATACATTTTCTTCCACCCCTTATGACAGATTTTTGGGAACATATGTAAAAATAAAGTGTTTTCTCTCTCTCTCTTACTCTCTTTTTTAAACTTATAAAATATTTTAAAATAGAAAAGAAATTGTTGGCTTTGAAGAGGTTGTGAAGTCTGCCATCCCCTCTGTTTCTCAAGAGACCTTGAAAAGAGTGGCAGGCGACAGCGGAGGCGCAGCTCCGGAGCGTGGTGCGGAAGCCCCAGTCCTGCCGCACTGGGAACAGAGAGCCAGGGCTTGCTCTAATCCACGCCACATGCCGTGACCCCAGCAGACCCTGCAGGACAACAGAAGTCTCGCTGTCTCCTCCTGAGCAGTTGCTCAGAAGCCCTGGTACAGCTGTGGCCTGCTTTGTTGGGAAGTGCAGCGTGACTTGATCTTTTAATCTTTTTTTCTCCCTATAGGTATTTAAATAACAACTGGTCTGTAGGAGTACCTGCCAGAAGGGATTGAGATCCGCATTCTAGACTCAAAACACCATTGTTTTGTGTAATCTTAACTTCATTAGCAATTAGAGGGGTGGAGGGAGAATAAAACCCCAAAGCAAAGCTACTTCGTGACCCAGAAAATCCAACTTCAAGAATTTAAAATTGAAATGGAGGGAGACCAGGTCCTCTAAATCCTCAAATTCCTTAGAACTTTCTCTGAGAAAGTAAGAAGCACACACAAGTCCAGATCCCTAAATCCCTTCTTTCCAAGTTAAACAGTCAAATCAACAGTTTGAATTCAGGCAGACAGCAGTGGAGAGCTGGCATTCTGACATTGCACAGTGGCTTCAAAACGCCCGTGGCCCTTCCGTTTCTGCTTGCTTCAAGTTGAGAGACAGTTAAATTGCTCTGTCTTGGTTTCTGTGTCGAGTTCTCAGCAATAGTCTTCTGTTTTACAGCTCTCAGGGAGAGCTGAGAGGGGGCGTTCTGGCCAACCGTCCCCCAGAGAAGGCAGTGGTGGGACAGGGCAGCACAGGATCACACTGTTACTGCGTTTGCTGACATGTGCCTCCTCCCACCCTCAAGTTCTAGTGACTAGATCTCAAGTCCATGGGTGATCCCTGGAACGCGTGAATGCTTGTTTCCGAGAGCAGCAAACAGAAGTCCCTACCTCTTGGGCAGACATCGTTTACTCCTCAGGGCTTGGCTTACTTCTAGATATTTATTTTTTATTATGGTGAAATACACATAACATAAAATTTACTGTGATAACCATTTTTAAAAGTACAGTTCTGTGGCATTAACTACATTCGTAGTGTTGTGCAGTCATTACCACTGTCCATCTCCAAACTTTTTCATCTCCCAGAACTGAAACTCTGTCCCTATTTAACAGCGACTCCCCCTGTCCCTTTGTCCCCAGCTCCTGACAGCCATCCCCGTCCTCTCTGCCTCTATGCATTTTACTACTCCAGATACCTTGCTTAATATGTATGTATACTATCATACACTATTTGCCCTTTGGGGACCGGCTTTTTTCACTTAGCATGTCTTAAAGGTCAATCCATGCTGTAGCATGTGTCAGCATGTCCTTCTCTTTGAGGCTGAATAACATTGTACTGTATGGACATGCCACAGTTTGTTTATCCGGTCATTCATTAACAGACACTTGTGTTGTTTCCATTTTCAGGGCATTGCGGGTATGCTCTTCTGGTCACTGGTGTACAAATCTGGTGGAGTCACTGCTTTCGGTTCTTTTACATTATGCACGCGGGGGTGGGGTCGCTGCATCGGACGGTGATTCCATGTTTAATGTTTTGAGGCATTGCCACACTATTTTCCATGGGAGCTGCAGCATTTTGCATTTCCGGCAACACTGTGCAGGGTCCAGTTTCTCCACATCCTCCCCGACACTTGTTATTTTCTGCTTTTTGTTTGTTTTGTGTTTTGATCATAGCCATCCGAATGGATGTGCTAGAGGTTGATACATACATACATACAATGATACATACATCATTGTGGTTTTGATTTGGATTTCCTAATGATTATTGATGTTGAACATCTTTTCCTGTGCATATTGGCCACATTAGAATATCTTTAAAGAAATGTCAGTTCAAGTTATTTGCCCATTTTTTCAGTTAGGTTGTTTGCTTTAATGTTGTGAAGTTGTAGGTTTTTGTTTTTTTATCCTGGATTTCGACCCCTCATCAAACATGTGATTTGCAAATATACGCTCTCATTGTGTGGGCTGCCTTTTCACCCCGTTGATAGTGCCCTTTGATAACAGAAGTTTTTAATTTTTATGAAGTTCAATTATCTGTTTTTTCTTTTGTTGCTTGTGCTTTTGGTGTTACATCTAAGAAACCATTGCCAAATTGCTTTTAGATATTTTAACATATAGCTCCTTTCTCTCTAATATCACAAAACCATTATTTGTGGACATTTATTTTTAAAGGAATTGGCTCTGAAACGGCCCTTTTTACTTGTTTGGAGAGTGGCCTTTGTATGATTCCAGAATTGGTTAATTTTGATTTTTGCCATGCTCTATTATCTCTCTTCTCAAGGGATCACAAAGGCTCATTTGTGGATAAAGAATAAAGAGAGAGCGAGGGAAAGGCTTAGTTTGAAAAGAGCCTCAATCATTTATATTATCAGGGCTGAGGAAAGGAAGGCCAGGTTTGAGAAGTCTGAGGAATCTGTGAGGGCTCTGTAGCAATCATGACTTAGAGGGAGTGTGTGACACCACAGTGGACTGTCATTTGTCTGAGGAGGCCGAGATCTATTTCCAAACCTCCCATTCTCCCCTCAGGCTGGAAAGATTGTTGAAAAGTGTAGGTTCTGGGGGCAAACCTCTAATAAATTGACTCCATCCCAAGAACAGAAAGAATTGTTCCATATACACTTGTCCGAGCACAAAGACAGTGGCTTTTATAAATGTTCCTTCCTTTTTAGAAAGCACCAAATATTCCTTTTACTTTCATTAAATGTTGGTAAGACTTTCTGATAGCTTAGAAAGTCCTTTTTCCTCTTTGCCAATTTCTCATACTTCACTCATTATTTCTGGGTTAATTTTGCACACAAATCTCCACTAATAGTAGTCATACATCCAAAACACACCATGGATGTTGCTTGGTATAGAAAAGCAACAGAGCAGTGCATCATACATTTCTACAACCTTATCCTCACCGAGGAAATTAAGCACAGAGGGAGAATGCTTCAAGGACATTGTCCTTTATAATTGATTGTTCCAGAACATATTCACAAGGTATATATGTTTTTGTCTTTCCTCATTACTTATGTTACAACCATATGTCACAATTTCTGTAGCTCTGGGTTATTATTAGGTGAGTGCTTGTGTGTTTCTATACCTGGTGAGTGTTCGGAGATCAGATTGCTTTGCTGAGGCTTTCCTGCCTGAACATCCGGCCTGGCGAGTAGTTTTCTGTGCCAGTAATTGTCCCTATGCTGTTTCCTGCATAGTAACTCACTCAGGGATGTGGATAGCTATGGGTTTCTGGATTTTTTGCACTTTAAAAAAGTTGAATGAGGTGGGGTGTGACTTCTGGTCAAGATGGCAGCATAGGTAAACACAGCTCACTTCCTCGCACAACCACATCAAAATTACAACTAAAATATAGAACAGCCATCACTCAGAACAGTCAGATATTGAGCTGAATGGAAGTCTGACAACTACAGAATTAAACCACATCCATCCAGGCTGGTTAGGAGGGGCAGAGACGTGGAATAGGCTGGTCCCTCATCCTGTGTGGTGGATAAAAATTTGGGAGGGACATCTTGGGAGCAAGGAGTCCCAGCCCCATAACAGTGCTCCCCCACAGCCCAGGGTTCCAGTGACAGGAAGAGAAGTCCTCATAGCTTCTGGCTGCAAAAATTAGCAGGAATTGGGTTGGTGGAAGAAACTTCTGGAGTCCCAAGCATTTCCCCTTAAAGAACCCACACACAGACTCACTCCCTTTGAGCTCCAGTACTAGGGTAGCAGCTTGAAAAGCACCAGTGGCATATGGGGACAAACTGAAGAGCCTGGCAACAAGGCTAGAGCTAGGGGATAGGTTTTACCTAGACAGAAGGACAGGCAGAGGCCATTGTCCTTTTTCTGAGCCCTCCCCACACAAAGCCACAGAGCCAGAAGGCAGGTGCCCTATCTGAGACTTCATCAACCTGGCTAACATTGTTTGCCTTGCCCTGGAGATCCCCTGAGGCTCCATCCCACCCAGTTTACTGGTCCACCCAAACTGTTAATCCTGACTTTTCCATATGAATGTCAGGTATTGGTTCATGCTTCAAAACTACCTAAATCCTATTAAACAATCAGCAGCCAGCCTCACTGAGTTTCCAGTCCCCATACCTCTTGCTAAGTGGGCCCAGACCCTGCATTAGGAGTAGCCAGCCCAGATTTATAGCTTGGCTTTGCCTAGATATCCTCAAACCCAGCACAAGTGTAGCACTATCTCAGATTGCTTCATAGACTATGCAGGGTGACCCCAGGAAAAACACATGTGGAGGCTGACCTCGGCCTGCACCAACCAAGGAACCCCAAAACCTGTGAACCCAGTGGACAGCTACAGACCAATTCAGAGTACCACCACCATGCCTCTGCACAGCTGATACTCCACAGAGGGTGGACGTTGGTGTTCAGTGGTCACAGCTAGTCCTTGATTGGCCTGGATAAATCCCTCCCATTGACCATTCAACCATAATCAAGGCTTAGCTACAGAGGAGAGTGTACTCAGCCTACACAAAGGGCATGTCTTGAGTATCAGCTTTGGTGATAGGGGAGGCTGTGCCACTGGACCTTATGGGACACCTACTACTTAAGCCATGCTACCAAGACAGGGAGTCATAGCAGCTCTACCTAATACATAGATACAAACACAGGGAGGCTGCCAAAATGAAGAGAGAGAGAGAGAGAGAGAGAAAAAAAACAAAAACAAGAATTAAGAGAAAGAGCAGATCAAAACTCCAGAAAAAGAACTAAACAAAATGGAGATAAGCAATCTGTCAGATACAGAGTTCAAAACACTGGTTATAAGAATGTTCGAGAAACTTAGTGTGAACCTCAACAGCATAAAAAAGATCCAGTCAGAAACAAAAAATATATACTAATTGAAATAAAGAACTATTTAGAGGGGAAAAAACAGTAGAGTGGATGAAGCTGAGAATCAAATGAATTATTTGGAACATAAGGAAACAAAAAAAAAAAACCAACCAATCAGAACAAGAAGAAAAAATAATCCCCCCCCAGAAAAAAACCCCAACAAGGATAGTAGTGTAAGCAACCTGTGGGACAACTTTAAGTGGTCCAACATTTGCATCATAGGGGTGCCAGAAGGAGAAGAGAAAGAGCAAGAAATTGGAACTCTATTTGAAACAATAAAGAAATAATATTTCCCTAATTTGGTGAAGGAAATAGACATGTAAGTTCAGGAAGCACACAGATTCTCAAACAAGATGAATACAAAGAAGCCCACTCTGAGACACTTTTTACTTAAAATGCCAAAGGTTAAAGATAAATAATCTTAAAAGCAGCAAGAGAAAAGCAGTTAGTTACCTCCAGGGGACTTCCCATAAGACCATCTGCTGGTATCTTAAAAGAAACTTTTCAGGCCAGAAGAGATTGGCAAGAAATATTCAAAGTCATGAAAAAGCAGGGACCTACAGCCACGATTGCTCTACCAGCAAAGCTATCATTTAGAATCCAAGGGCAGATAAAGAGCTTCCCAGACAAGAAAAAGCCAAAGATTTCACAATTACCAAACCATTATTATAAGGGACATTAAAGGGACTTACTTAAGAAAAAGAAGATTAAAACTATGAATAATAAAATGGCAAAAAATACAAATCTATCAACAATTAAATCTAAAAAGCAAACTGATCAAATAAGAAGAACAGAGACAGATCATGGATATGGATAGTGATTTGATGGTTGCCAGGTAGGCAGGGTGTGTGGGGAATGGGTGAGGAGGTGAGGGGAGTAAGAAGTACAAATAGGTAGTTATGGAATAGCCACGGGGACGTAAAGTACAGTGTAGGAGATGGAGTTGCCAAAGAACTTATTTATGACTCGTGGACATGAACATTATGGGGACTGCCTGAGAGAGTGGGGGGTGCTGGGTGGAGGGGGATAAAAGGAGAAAATTGGGACAACTGTAATAGCATAATCGATAAAATATAATTTAAAAAATAAAATAAAAAATAAAAAGGTTGAATTATGACCCACTTTATGAAGGCAACCCTTTTTAAATGAACTGCAATTTCACTAGGAGACCCCACTCGCCTACATACACAGACTTGCAGGAATCCGTGAACAGCGTTACTGGGGTTAAGGAATGATGGCAATATGTTTCTCTAATTATGTATGTTACAGAATGTGTCATTAAATGCCTAAAATTCAATTTGGTGGTTGGCTCATAGTGCCCAACACATCCGAGGAACTAGAACTAGGTCGCCTGAGAAACTGGCTTCTCCGTGTTGCACGTGAGCTGCCTTTTTAAAGTCATCATAACCTCAGGGGCCAGAAAATGCTTTTCACCTGCAGCATCCCATCATGCCCCCAGAGTTTAATAACTGCAGGTAGGCATTAATAGAACCACAGCCCAGCCCCTCCTAGTCTCGCCTCACTCCTTCCTCTCTGCGCCGTGCCCCCATGTCATGGGCTGCAGGGGAGCGAAGTGGAGCCTGACCCAGAGAGAGAAGCAGACAGCAGAGCAAGCGGCCCAGGCCTCGCTCCCAGCTTAACTGGCACCAGGAGAAAGTGCCTTCATCTGGCATGGGAGCTTGTGCGTGCCCAGCTTTGCTTGTTTGCCATGGAAATCCTGGTTGTAACTGAGGCCAATGCCATTCAGGGAGTGAGCAGGAAGCTGCCTTTATGGGGAGGCTTTTTTGGCACCGTGTCCGACATACACTCCAGTCAATCACGGTAAAGTGCCTAATAACAGATGTGGTAATTAAGCCTGAAGAACTCTGTCTCTATTTTTTCGTTTTTATTGCAGGGAATAACAAAGTGCCTCATTAAACCCCCGATCACGCTGATTTTCGAATCGGGCATACCAAGGTCCTCAAAAATGACATCTCTCCAAGGGCTTCCTTCCCAAGTCCATATCAGCCAAGGGAGCAGCAGGGGAAAGGTTGGGTCGCTTTGCGGGAGGACAGTTCTGTTCTTTCTGGGCTGCCATTGTCACTCCAATAAAAAGCATATGCAGACTCCTGGGGTACAACCACGTTTCCTTAAGGACCTTGGATATAAATAGTTTTTGCTTGGACATGCTTGTGAGAATATAAAATGCTCCCTGATTCTCTTCAGTTCAAATTATAATGCTTATAGCAAGAAATTGACTTCAGGTTTCAATCTTAGTAAGGTTTCAGATAACCTGAAACCATGGTAAATTACCATATTTTAATAGGATACATTAGCTTGGAAAAAATTTAATTACATCTGAAAAGGTCTGTCTTTGATTGTGGCAGTTTCTAAGGCAAATGTCTTCATTAAGCTTGTTTTTCCTTCTTTCTTTTTTAATGATGAACATGAGACTGGCTCGCCATAAAGAAAATGAATCTAAAAATTTAAGGACTTGGGACAGGTAGAAGATACATGTCCTCAATAATAAGAGAACATACTCAAATGTCCTTCTAAGCTCTTCCTGGGTTGTTCAGTGCTGGCCGTCTGTGACCACGGGCGGTGGGAAGGACAGCCAAGCACTCTGCCCATCTCTGACACGTCTCTGTGTGGTTGCACTATTGGATGGTGTGGATTTGGAAGCTGCATTTCTATCCTGGAGATGATTATTTGTTCCTAATCCAGTATGACCATAGGCATAGTGATTTGGGCAGACGTCTTGAATTAAATATTTTGAAAAGGTCTTGGATCCCATTATGAAAAATTACTAATTTATTTCCTTGACTCCTAAATGTATAATTTGAGTTTTCAGGATATGTCCAAGGGAATTTTTGGGCAACTATATGCTTAAATTAAGCTGTTAATTGAACCCAATGAAGCAGATGATTCCTAAAGCATAATCAAAATTTAATTTAATTCTAATTCTTGAATTAGTAAAGCATAAACTTGACCTGTTCATCTGGTTAGCCCTAACAAGAAATATATGTGTATTTAACCCTTACACACACATACATGTAAGGCCTTACCAAACTTAATGGTACTCCACCTTAATGGTGCTACATGTTTGTTTACTCATCTGATACCTAATATTTACAATTCACTTTTTACCATCTTTATGCATTTAAGACAACATTTTATGCCATTGATCTCAATCATATTTCTTGCCATATATGAAAGAAAGCATGTGAACACTCAGATTTTACCACATTAAAATGCATTTTAAGAAACCATCTCTATATACACTGTACATCAAAAAGAAAGATCTTTTGGGTACAGTAAGAAAGACCTGTGGTTCAAGCGAAGACACTGTCACCAGAACTAGTCAGCTGTGGGAAGAGCAAAGCTGTTCTTTAAATAAGATTCAGATTCATTATTTTTAATATTTTCCCTATCAATAATAAGATTTTCTGGGATTATATAGCTTATATTTCAGTTCCAATTCCATTGTTGGGAGAATAGTTCTATGATTTTGTGGCAATGCCTTCTTAGGTAAGAGGAAACATGGCCAATCAAGAGTGGCCCTAACCTAGAGCACCACCTCTTAGAAGAGTAGAGCACGTCAGGAATCATTTCTCCAAGTTAACTCAGGCTTCCAGATGAGGCATTTGTTTTCCCCAGGTATGGATCTCATTCTCAGTAATGTATTAATCTCTTATCTCAAGCCTTGGGAATCATACCAGTTGTCTTGACCCATACCAGTCAAAGATATGATCTGACTGCCTTTCAACCTTGAAGATGACATGGATATTGCATGCTCTGTAGCCCCAAGTTTTTATCTAACTCAATCATTTATTGAGCATCTGTTATATTCTTACAGATGGGAGAAAAGTAGAAATCTGATGGAGGAGTGGAGTGTAAGACAAGACAAAGACATGGGCTCTGCTTTCAAGGAGCTCATAGTCTAGTTGAGGAGATGGGATTGGTTATGTCAAAAGATGACCAGCAGCCCAGGGTAGCACATACGCACCACAGGAAGGACATAGAGAGTTGGTCCCATCAGAAATTACTATGTGTTTTTAGTGAAAAGACTTACGGATATGTTTACTTATGTCCTGAACACATCATTAACTAGATATGGAATAGGAACATAAATTATTGCTAAGAAAGAAATAAGTGGACAGGAAGCTTATATAATGGTTAGAATTTTGAACAATTAGGGAGGCTTACCTGTTGACCTGGATTCATAGAAATGAATCACAGGCCCTCTCAAATTACCAGGGCAGGAAGAGTATAATTCATACAAGGAAACCATTTCCATCCTCCATAGATTTTTCAATTGAGATAGTCTTCATGTATAGTTTAAATTCATTAGATTTTATTGTTCCTTCTTAAATTAAATCATTAGAAAGTTAAAAACCTTGAACAAGTGACAGTAATACAGTTTATAGGAATTGCTTCTTCATAAGAAGGACACTAATGTATTCAGTGTAATGGGGTCAAGTTAGTCTTGAATGTTTTCTACTAACTATAGTTTCCAATATTTATGATAAAGTGAAGGTATTGCCATTAGAGGTTTTGAAAATAAAAACAGAGTCAAGGAATAGAACTTATAGTAAGGGTAAAAGGGAAATGATATTTTAAAAGAAAAAGAATGGAAGAAGGGAAAAGACTGAAGAAAATGTCATAAATGGCAAAGCCGATGGCCCTGCAGAATTGAGAATTCATGGCTTTAGTTCAGATACCTTTAGCTTCTTTGGTTCAAATCGCCCTTAAAGAGTTATCAGAATCTGCTTACAAGTAAAGGTGATATTTACCATGAAACCTGTAATTATTTTAATGTTAATGTTATAATTTATTTATTCATAACATTCTACTTGTTATATGTTTGTGCCCACCTGGGCTTTTCATTTCTTGCCTCATTTGGGTAAACTACAAGCACGAGTACATTTGGGGTCCATTGCAAGATTCCTTTACTTGCAATCACAATGTGCTCTTCGCTGAAGACCATCAAAGTTACTTAGTTACTTCTCAAAATTAAGTCTTAAAATATATATGAATCTCTTTATTTCCTTTCCATCCATATTTCAAGCATATGTTTTAAATCACTTTATGATACAACCTTTCTTTTTTCTAAACTGTATTTGTATTACTCTCCATGAACATGTTGAAGCAGCGTGGTCTTCAGTTATGTTAGGCAGTAATAATCTGCTAATTACTGAGGGTTCATTCTGGGTTTTTCCCAGACGTTGTTTTTCTGATGAAGTTTGCTGAGATGGGTCTCTTTGCCAGCCTACACTGGCAGGCCCTAGGAATTGTGCTTTTTTCCACGGGGATACTGCTCTTCCAAAGAGTTCTTAGCACAGCCGTTGAGAATTTGGTTCTACTACTGGTCTCTTGCTCCTGACTCCTGTTACCTTCCTTTGTGACTTCTGTTGCCTGACTCCCAGCGCATTTGGGACCCTCCCGTTGCTGCTCCCAAATGTCTGCTTGTGGTCCCGTCACTTTGCCCACAGCTGAGATGAATTCCAGCTCTACAACAACCATGACCCATGCTTAAGCAGGGCTACTTACGGAGAGTAAAGGAATGCCAGTGAGAAGAAAGCCTTAAGCTTTTAAATGAATTTACAGAATAACTATTAATTAAGCCCTTGAAAGTATCCATAGGTTCTCTTCAGAAACAACATATTTTTTTCTCTAATTAAAACAATATTTTTATAGCAAAGCTTTCATGGTTTCCCTGTATTTATAATCACTGGTATTGCAACCATTTTGCAACTCTGGGATTTTCCTTTGCAAGTGCATAGTTTAGAAATCCAGTGGGATAATCTTGACCTTTTATTTCTTTTTTTATATTGGGAAAAATATTCTAAGATCCAGAACAACTGATTTACATAATCTGAGCTTTATTTTCCCTATAGGTTATTCATTTATTCAGTTAGTTAATCAGTAGTCAAGAAGTTAAGTGCAGCATATGTGGCAAGAACATGTAGAGAGGAACAGTGTACTATTTTGACTTGACAGAGTTCTCTACCTAGTGGAGAGATGAGCCAGAAAATGGTGAGTAAAATAGTGTGTTACTACTCTGACAAAGTCCACATCATCTACTCCCAGGATGCGTCAGGGATTATGGGTACAAAGAAGGATATCTCTACTGGCCTGGGAGCTCTTCTAAAAGGAAGAAACATTTGATTCTTTTTGTTCATTTGTTTTCTTTTGTTTTAAAAAAATTTATTGAATTGATTCAGGTGACATTGGTTAATAAAATTATATAGGCTTCAAATATACAATTCTATAATATATCATGTGTATATTGCATTGTATGTTCACCACCCAAAGTCAAGTCTCTTTCCATCACCATTTATCCCTTTACCCTTTTCTTTTTTTAAAAAATATTTTATTTATTTATCTTTAGAGGGGAAGGGAAGGAGAGAGGGAGAGAAACATCAATGTATGGTTGCCTCTCATGCGTCCCCTGCTGGGAACTGGCCTGCAACCCAGGCATGTGCCCTGACTGGGAATTGAACCACGACCCTTTGGTTCACAGGCCCACACTCAATCCACTGAGCTACACCAGCCAGGGCCCCTTTACCCTTTTCTATTTTCCCTTTCCCCTGCTCCTTTCCTCTGGTAATCACCATACCGTTGTCAGTGTCCATGAGATTCTTTGTGGGGGTAGGCTTAATCCCTTCATGTGTTTCACCCAGCCCCACAACTCCCTACCTCTGAAAGCTGTCAGTCTGTTTTTTGTGAGTCTGTTTCTATTTTGTGTGTTTGTTTATTTTGTTCATTAGATTCCACATGTAAGGGAAATCGTATGGCCTTTGTATTGCTCTGACTGGCTATTTCACTTAGCGTAACACTGTCCAGGTCCATCCATTCTGTCAAAGAAGGTAAGATTTCCTTCTTTTTTATGGCCTTGTAGCATTCCATGTATAAAGGAACCAAAGCTTTTTTAATGAACTATAGAAATGATCCCTGAAAGTATAGCCTTTGAACCACAGCTTTTTTACCCACCCATCTACTGATGGACACGGGCTGCTTCCAAATCTTGGCTATTGTAAGTAATAGTGCAATGAACATAGGGGTGCATAAATTCTTTCGAATCTGTGCTTTGGGTTTCTTCAGATATATTCCCAGAAGTGGAATCACTGGGTCATAAGGCAGTTCCATTTTTAATTTTTTGAGGGAACTCCATACTATTTTCCACAGCGAATGCACCAATCTGCATTTCCACCAACAGTGCTCATCCTCACCAACACATTTGTTGATTTATTGATGATAGCCATTATTATTGATTCTGACAGGTTTGAGGTAATATCTCATTGTGTTTTTAATTTGCATTTCTCTGATGATTATTGATGTTTGGCATCTTTTCATATGTCTGTGGTCCATCTGTATGTTTTCTTTAGAGAAGTGTCTATTCAGTTACTTTGCCTGTTTTTTAATTGGATTGTTAGTTTTTTTTTGTGTTAAGTTGTATAAGTTCTTTATAAATTTTGGATATTAACCCCTTATCAGATGTATCATTGACTAATATGTTCTCCCATTCAGTGGGTCATCTTTTCATTTTGTTGATGGTTTCCTTTGCTGTGCAAAAACTTTTTAGTTTAATGTGATCCCATTTGTTTATTTTTTCTTTTGTCTACCTTGCCTGAGGAGATATATCAGAAAAAAATTGCAGTGAGAAATGTCTGAGGTTTTACTGCCTCTTTTTTTCTTCTAGCATTTTTATGGTTTTGAGTCTTACATTTAAGTGTTTAATTCATTTTGAGTTTATTTTTGTGTATGGTATAAAAAAGTGGTCTAGTTTCATTATTTTGCAAGTATCTGTCCAATTTCCCCACACAATTTATTTAAGGCTGTTTTTATCTCATTGTATGTTCTTGTCTGTTTGTCAAGCATTAATTGGCCGTAATGGCATGGGTTTATTTCTGGGCTCTCTATTCTGTTCCACTGATCTATATGTCTTTTTTTTTTATCAGTGCCATACCATCTTGATTACTATGGCCTTGTAGTATACTTTGATATCAGGTAATGCGATTCCTCCAAATTTGTTCTTCATTGCCAGGGTTCCTGTGGGCCTTTGGGCCCTTTTGTGGTTTTATATAAATGTTTGGAATATTTTTTCTAGTTCTGTGAAATATGCCATTGGTGTCTTGATAGAAATTGCACTGAACCTATAGATGGCTTTGGGTACTATGGACATTTTAATGATATTCTTCCTATCCATGAAAATTGTATGTGCTTCCATTTGTTTGTATCTTCTTCAGTGTATTATAATTTTCCAAGTACAGGTCTTTACATCATTGGTTAAATTTATTCTTAGGTATTTTTAAATGTATATGGGATTGTTTTCTCATTTTCCCTTTCTGATAGTTTAGTGTTGGTGTATAATAATGTAACTGATTTCTGGATATTTATTTTGTATCTTGCTACTTTACTGAGTTTTTAAATCAGTTCTAATAGTTTTTTGATGGAATCTTTAGGGTTCTCTATATACAGTATCATATCACCTGCAAATAAGGTTGTTCTACTTCTTCCTTTCCAGTTTGGATGCTTTTTATTTCTTCTTGTCTGATTTCTGTGGCTAGGATTTCCATCACTGTGTTGAATAAGAGAAGTGAAAGCAGATATCTCTGTCTTGTTCCTGATCTTAAGGGAATGATTTTAGTTTTTGCCCATTGAGTGCAATGCTGGTAGTGGGTTTGTCATATACAGTCTTTATTATGTTTAAGTATGTTTTCTCTATTCTCGCTTTGCTGAGAGTTTTTATCATAAATTGGTGCTGGATTATATCATATGCTTTTTATGCATCAATTGATATGATCATATGGTTTTTATCACTCATTTTGTGTATGTGATGTATCACATTTATTGATTTGTAGATAATGTACCAGTCTTGCATCTCTGGAATAAATCCTCCTTTATCAAGGTGTATGATCTCTTTAATGTATTGCTGGATTTGGTATGCTAACATTTTATTGAGTGTTTTAGCATTTATGTTCATCAGGGATATTGGCCTATAATTTTATTTCTTTGTAGTGTCTTTACCTGGTTTTGGTATTAGGATAATGCTAGCCTCATAAAATGAGCTTGAGAATCTTCTCTCTTCTTGAATATTTTTGAATAGTTGGAGAAGGAAAGGTGTTAGATCTTTTCTGAATGTTTGGTATGCTAAAATTCACCTGTGACTCTATCCAGTCCAGGACTTTTGTTTGTTGGGAGTTTTTGATTACATCTCAATTTCATTAGTTGTAATTGGTCTATTCAGATTCTCCAATTCTTTCTTTTTTTAAATATATTGTATTGATTATGCCATTACAGTTGTCCCATTTCCCCCTCTTCATTCCCCTCCACCCTGCACACACCCTCCCACCCACACTCCCCCTCTTTAGTTCATGTCCATGTATCATAAGTTCTTTAGCTTCTACATTTCCCACACTCCTCTTGCCCTCTCCCTGTCTATTTTCTCCCCACCATCTATGCTACTTATTCTCTGTACCTTCTCCCCACCTTCCTCCTCCCACTCCTCTGTTGCTAACCTTCCAGGTGATCTCCATTTCTGTGGCTTTGCTCCTGTTTTAGGTGACCGCTTAGTCTGCTTTTCTTTTAGGTGTGGTTGTTAATAATGTGAGTTTGCT
>PVKM010028425.1:0-18249 GCA_004027735.1 Carollia perspicillata
TTTAAAAAAAGTCATTCTATGTGGCAATTGTTGGGGGGCAGTGGGGTGGATGGAGGTAGAAGAGGGTGTAAGGGGGATAAACAGTAATGGGAAAATACAATGAAAACACACCCATTCAAAATGCCAATAACAGCTCCATGGAGAAACACTGAGTTAGGGCCCGGGGCTGGAGGATGGCAGCAGAGGAGACGGGAGCTGAGTCCACTTGCCTCTGCCGCCAATCCAGATGTTCAGCTGAACTTCCCACAGTCAATCTGAACAAGTCACTGGATTTTAGCTGGTAGGACATTTGGAAGTCTAGGAGTACGGAACATGGTTGGTACCATGTTCCAGCCACGTAAGGGGTTTTTTTAAGTGGAAAGCAAGTAACCCTGTGTGTGGCTCCTGTCGCAGCTGAGAGTCCAGACAGAAATCGTATCTTTGAAGCTCCCGCCCCTCTCAGAGCCAGGGGCCTTAGTTTCACACGAGGACCCCCAACCCAAATTGGAGGAAACTTGGGGGGATCTACGAGACTTCGAGACCCAGGCTGCACACTCACAGTGAGCAGCACCGTGGTGGAAGTGCCAGATTGGAGAGCTCCTAACAGGGGCTCAGACTGCCAATGGACTGGTTGCCACACCCACGCCTGCAAGAAGCCCCTACAGGCTGTAGCCAGCAGTGACTTGGAAAGATGATTTGTTTCTAGGGAAGGTTTCATGTGCAGAGAGCCGGAGAGTGACTCAGTTCTATGGCATGGGTACGGAAGAGAGACTTCCAAAAGGAACTGAAATGTGGACAGTCGAGGACCTCATGCACTGCTGTTCTGCTAGTGGAGAGACCAGAGTGAAACTGCAGCTCCAAAGCTCGCTCTCCTCTGGGAGCAAGGGGCCTTAGCCCCACGCAGGGATCCCCTCTCCTAATCGGGGAAAATGTGGGGGATCCACTGAGTCTGTGAGACCCAAGGTACATGCTCACAGCATGTGCATTGCCATAGTTGAAGCACCAACCTGGAGAGCTCAGGATAGGGCCTTGCTGAACCTGGGTCTGTCAGAGGCACCTACAGGCTGCAGTCAACCATGACTTTGAGAGACCTTTTATTCTTTGGGAAGACTTTATGCACAGAGAACCAGAGAGTGACTTGGTTCTGTGGTGTGGGCACCGCATGGTGACTTTTAAAAGGAACTGAAATGTCGACAGGCAAGGACCCCATGCACAGCTGCTCTGCCAGCAAACAGATCAGAGTGAAATTGCAGCTCTGGAGCTCCCTCCCCTTTGAACTGTGGGGCTATAAAGATACTCACATCGAGAGAGTGGAAAGGGGAGGCTGTGGGGTCTCTGGTGGTGGGATGCAGTGAGGTTCCATCACACTTGCGAAAATCAGAGAATGCAAATTCAGCATGAAGTGCTTCTAAGATTTGGGTGCCAGGCTGAAGAGCTCCCTATATGAGCTCAGACTAGGAGAAACTGCACTGGTACGACAGGGCCTCTAAGGGTGGTGGCAGACAGCAGTGGCATAAAGGGGATCTCTGATTGACGGTGAGGCACCAGAGACCAAAACAGAGAACTCGATGAGTGGATTTGGAAAAAGAACTGGTTTCCCCACTCTCAAGCATGCATACTGGTGGTGCTCTGCTCCTCCATTGTGAGCTACTCCTTCTGCTGAGGCTGTGAAGAGTGACATAACAGAATGGGAAATTTTTTCTTGGCCCATTCTGAACTATTCTCAGCTGCACCAGGCCATGCTGGATCTTTGGGTCCTTTCCTACTGAGACCAGCTGGGCAGAGAGATCAGGAAATTTGTGCCATGAAGGTTTTTTTGGGCCCCACCTTGCTCGGCTTGCAAGCAAACTGGGGGCTGTGTGAGGCAGAGAGTTTCGGACTGTGTCTCCCACAAAGGTTGTGAGCTGGGAGTTAAACAGGTAAGAGTTGAATACCTGGGATACTTTGCAGAGAGGGAAAATCACCCTCAGCCTACAATCCCCTGCAAGGGAAAAGAGTACCCATCCCCCTCCTGCAGGGTTGCAGATACCACTCCCCAGTGGGGAAACCGTACAACAGCCCTGCCAGGTCCAAGATTCTACCACTGGGTGCATTTCTGCAGTGGGGAGAAAGAGAAACTCCAAACAGGGACTTTCAAAGTGTAAAACATTTGGAGGATATCACCTGGGAATAGAACAGAGAGCTTAGCCTCCTACCGAGGGCTTGGAATATAAAAGAGTTTAGTCTCTACCTGTGGTCTGGTCTTGCCCCAGCCCTAAGTGGAGATTCTTTTGATCTACCTCCTGAAGTCCAGAGATGCTGAGCTCACTCCTGCAAAGGAGAAAGTTGAATGTACCAATCCTGAGTCAGCAGTGAACCTGCCTGGGGAAGCAAGTACCTGAGTGTCTTGCAAAGACTGAAGAGCTTGCTTTGAGTAGGGGCTACTACCTCCTACAGACAGCAGGACCAACAAAGTAGAAACTGCTAGCCCTATCTCAATAGATCTGGTCTCAGCCTACAGTCCCTCATCAAAAGGCTCTAGAGAAAAAACAGGCAACCTCAGAAAGGGCAGAATGGCTGAAAGGGAGAGGTGGACTTCAGGGAGCCTCGGCTCTTAGACAGAGTTGCCAACAGCTCCAAGCAGAAAAAAGCTGACTGTTATACCCATGACCCCTCACATGCATAAGCAGGTCCAATAAACACAGACACAAACAGCAAACAGCCCGGTAGCTGCAGAGAGATAGCCTAGGGCTGGTTACACACAATGTCTGAAAGCAACCTGTTTCTGAACCCCAGCCAAATGGACCCAAAACCAACAAAATCACTGGTGGACTTCAGTATACACCAAAGCTCAAACCAAGTAGCTATACAATCAGTGCACCCAAGAGGGGATTCCTGCATGCTCCAGACTCTGCCGGGAACAATACCGCTTCAAGGGGCACCAACTACACAGCATCCCACATATGGAGGTCAAGGACTACTATTACAGTTATCCAGCCTGCAGGGATAACTATACCCACATAACTGTCAGCATTTAAAACATGACTACAACAAGCAGGGCGGGGCACAGAACTCACAAGAAACACTCCTGGACCATGGAGTTCAGGTGTCCTGAAGGATTGGCAACTAACCCCAGCAAGACACCTTTATCATAAAAAATGATCATACGTACCTAACATACAGAGATCAAATGGAGTAATAGAGAAAAATGTCCCAAACAAAAGAACAATTGAAATCCCCCTCAAAAGAATTAAAAGATACTGATGACATGGAAGTAACACAAATACCAGATGCAGGGTTTAAAATAATGGTTATAAGGATGCTCAAAGACCTTAGGGGAAGTGTAGATTGTCTTGGTGGGAATTTAAATAAAGAGGTAGTAAATATTAAAAAGAATATAGAAATCATAAATAAGAAGCAGTTAGAAATGATTACAATACCTGAAATAAAGCATTCGCCTGGAGGAATCAACAGTAGGTTCGATGAGGCAGAGGACTGAATAGGTGAATTAGAGGACAAGATGACAGTATCTACCCAAAGAGATAATAAAAAAGAAAAGAGACTTAAGAGAAACAAAGAAAGTGTAAGGAACCTATGGGATAACATCAAGCATAACAATATCTGCATCATAGGATTGCCAGAAGGAGATGAGTGTGAGAAAGGTATAGAACACCTATTTGGAGAAATAATGGCAGAAACCTTTCCTAACCTGGTGAAGGGAAATGGCACACAACTTCAGGAAGGACAAAGTCCCAATAAAGATGAACCCAAAGACCTACACCAAGGCACGTCATAATTAAAATGAGAAAGCTTGAAGACAAAGGCAGCAAGAGAGACAGTTATATATAAGGGATTCCCCATTAGAGTCTCAGCAGATTTCTCAACAGAAACAGCACAGGCCATAAGAGATTGGCAGAACATATTCAGAGTAATGAAAACTAAGAACATGTAGCCTAGATGCTCTACCCAGCAAAACTATCATTTAAAACCAGAGGCCAAAGAAAGAGCTTCCCAGACAAAGTAAGGTTAAAGGACTTCATTATCACCAAACCAGCATTGCAAGAAATGTTAAAGGACCTTCTTTTAGAAGAAGAAATACAGAGAAAAACATAGGTACAATATAAAAAGTGGCAATAAGTAAGTAATTATCTATAATAGCCATATATATATATATATATATATATATATATATATATATATATATATATATTAAATGCTCCAATCAAAAGACATAGAGTAGACAAATGGTTAAGAAAGTGTGACCCACATATATGCTATCTACAAGAGACTCGCTTCAGAGCAAAAGATTTCCACAGGCTAAGAGTAAAAGGATGGAGTAAAATATTCCATGCAAATGGAAATGAAAATAATGTGGGGGCACCGTATTTATATCTGACAAAATAGACTTAAAAGTGAAGGCCATAAAAAAAAATGGTCATTACATAATTCTGAAGGGAATGATCCAAGAGGACATAGCACTTATAAATATACATGGCCCCCAAACAGAAGCACCTAAATATATTTAAAAATCTTGGTAACTTTAAGGAAGATATTGATAACAATATTATCATAGTAAGGGATTTAACACCCCTCTGTCAACAATGGACATATCTTCCAGACAAAAAATAAACAAAGATATAGCAGCAATAAATGATACACTAAATCAAATGGATTTGATACGACAGAACATTTCACCCCAAAGAAGAAGTATATACATTCTTCTCAAGTGCACATGGATCATTGTCAAAGATAAACCACATGTTGGGCCACAAAACAAGCCTTGACAAGTTCAAGAAAATTGAAATTTTATCATACATTTTCTGGGATCATAATGGCATGAAATTAGAAATCAACCACAATGAAAAGACTCAGAAACATTCAAATACCTGGAGGCTAAACAGCATGTTATTAAATAATCAATGGGTAACCAATAAGATCAAAGAGGAGATAAAAAAATTCCTGGAAACAAATGAAAATGAACACATAACAACCCGAAACCCGTGGGACAGAGCAAGAGCAGTTCTGAGAGGGAAGTCCATAGTGCTACAGGCCTACCTCGAAAAGCAAGAACAATCTCAAATAAATAATCCAACACTGCACCTAAAAGAACCATATAAACAACCACAAACAAAGCCCAGAGTAAATACAAGAAGGGAAATAATAAAGATCAGAGTGGAAATCAAGGACATAGAGACTAAAACAAAACAAAACATATGGAAGATCAATGAAACCAGAAACTGGGTCTTTGAGAAGATATATGCAACTGATGAAACTTGAACCAGATTCATTAAAAAAAAAAAAAAGGAGAGAGAGAATCCTAACAAATCCAATCAGAAATGAAAGACATGAAACAACAACTTATACAACAGAAATACAAGGTATTGTAAGAAATGACTGTGAACAAGTATATGCCAAGGAACCAGTCAACGTAGGTGAAATGCAAAAATTTCTAGAAACATACAATCTCTCAAAACTGAAACAGGAAGAAACATAAAGCTTAAATAGACTGATTACAATCAATGAAATCAGAGAAGTAACCGAGAAACTCCCAACACACAAAAGCCCTGTACCAGATGGCTTCACAGGCAAGGATCTGTCACCAATCCTTCTCAAACTATTCCAAAAAATTTAAGGGAAAGGAAGACTTCCAAGCTCTTTCTATGAGGCCAGTATTATCCTAATTCCAAAACAAGGTAAAGACACAACAAAGAAAATTATAGGCTAATATCTTTGATGAACATAAATGTAAAATCCTCAATAAAATATTAGCAAACCAGATCCAGTGATACATTAAAACAATCAAGTGGGATTTATCCTGGGGATGCAAGGTTGGTATAATATTCATAAATCAATAAATATGACTTATCACTTAAACAAAGTGAAAGGCAAAAATCACATTATTATATCAATAGATGCAGAAAAGCATTTGATGAAATATAGCACCCATTTATGATAAAAACACTTAGCAAATGGGAAGAGAGGGATCATACATCAGCATAATTAAGGCCACATATAAAAAACCTACTGCCAAAGCCATACTCAATGGGAGAAAACTAAAAGCATTCCCTTTAAGATCAGGAACAAGATAGGGATGTCTGCTTTCACCACTCTTATTTAACATAGTACTGGAAGTCTTAGCCATAGTGATCAGACAAAGGGAAGAAATAAAAGCCATCGAAGTTGGAAAGGAGGAAGTAACGCTGTTATTATTTGTAATGACATGATACTGTACATAGAAAACCCTTAAGACCCCACCAAAAATTTACTACACCTAATAAATGAATTTGGCACGGTAGCAGGATACAAAATTAATACCCAGAAATCAGTGGTATTTTTATATACCAATAATGAGCTTCAGAAAGAGAAACTAAGAAAACAATTTCATTTTTTATTGCAACAAACAAATTAAGGTACTTAGAAATAAATTTAACCAAGGGGGCAAAACAGCTGTACTTGGAAAATTCTAGAACACCGAAGAAAGAAATTGAAGAAGATACAAATAAGTGGAAGCATACATTGCATTCATAGATTGGAAGAATTAACATCATTAAAATAGGCATTCCACCAAAAGCAATCTGTACGTTCGATGCAATTACTTTTAAAATACCAATGACATACTTCACAGAACTAGAACATTATTCCAAGAATTTATATGGAACCAAAAAAAAACCCCAAATAGCCTCAGCAGCCTTCTGAATAAAGAATAAAAATGGAAGTATCACAACTCCTGGTATCAAGCTGTACCATAAGGTCACTGGAGTAAAAACAACTGGTACTGGCACAACAACAGACATGCAGATCAATGGAACAGGACAGAGAGCCCAGGAATAAAGCCATGCTTGTATGAACACCTGACATTTGACAAAGGTGGCAAGAGCATGCAATGGAGCAAAGACAGTTACTTCCATGAATAGTGTGGGGAAAACTGTACTGGAAAACTGTATTTATATAAAATATACTATGTTTATAGGGCTTATGTATAAGGTTTCTCTCAAACTGATTTAAAAGAAGAGTTTTTCTCCTAAGTAGGTGAAAGGGCCCTGAATTCTTTCACTGATACTGCATTTCCTCTGCACTTGCCTCATCCCACTAATAATAAAATATGAGGTTTTCCCTATTGCAGACAATATTTTATTAAAAGGAAAATTTGTGGCAGGAAGTGCCTGGAATGTTATGCTATTTCTAGTTTATTGAGAGCTTATCTATTTTCTGAGAGTCATTTGCTATCATCCACATCAGGTCTTTGCAGCCCAGTGTGTTTGGCATAGTTCCCTGTGGGCTCCACAGTGTACACCCAATGAGGATTAGTTGCTTGGGATCCTGGATAATTATTTTACTTTTATGTAGATGGATAACAATAAAGAAGGGTTTCTATATATCATATTTTTCCTTTACACTTAGAAAGTGAGCTCAGCTGTTAAAACGTAAACACAGCAAACTCTATGGCAAATGCTATTGAGTCTGGCTGGACCCAAGACTGTCAGGTCTGCAGAGCTTAGATCACTGGGCCATTGCATGAGTAGATCACTCGAACCTACGAGTGCTTGTCATTGTCAGACTGGTGCTTTGCCACTTGTCTCAACAGCACATCTATCAAACAGATTCACTTCAAACAACATTATTTGGAAGTCACTAGTAAAATGTTGACAGAAACTGTCTTACATCCCAACTACGGCCCGAAAAAGGAACAACCAACTTTACTCGGCCGTATCAAACCACTGCTGAGGATCAGTGAACACTTTATTTTCCCACTTGAACTTGAGCTCTTCGGAAAGATCACTCCTGCCAATCTTGCGGAGATGACGAGCCAGAAGACGAAGTTTATCAGTGGAATTTGGGAGGGACTTTTTCCAGAAGCAAAGAAGTTCATGGATCTGCTCTGTGAGATCATCTGGGTTCTTCAGTTTGATGAGCTGAATGGTGCTGCGGCGGAGAGGGAGGGACGAGGAGAGACACGAGGCGTTTTCTTCTGAGAGCTCCTCTGCCAGCCAGTAGAGCAAATTATCCCACAGGGCTTCTGCCAGGCACACGGGAACACTGGGTTAGGACTCCTTCTTGGGGGGTGTGCTTATTTCACCTCTGTACCTGTTCACAGGAAATCTAAGAGCCTGTGATTCATCCTCTGAGCAGGAGAAAGATTTGGGACCTCCCAGAGGATGGTTGAGAGCTGTTGAATGTCTGGGGTCTTCCCCTGAGGGAACACCTATTGCAGAGGGTTGGAAATGCTTCCCTAAGAGCCAAAGGGGCTGGTTCAGTGTTTTGTAGGCCCTGGCCCAGATAGTCTACTTAGGACGAGGGTGTAGACAAAACCTGACATTTTTATCAAGCTCCCTACTTTACTTTAAGTAGCACTATGGTAAAAGGTATTTTTTGGTTCAAAGCTATTTTTTGGTTATGCTTAGTTAGTACTAACCTGATGCATAAATTATTTGAGCAGCTGGACAATTCTCACACACCCCCAACCACAGACACACACAAACTCACTGAGGGAGGTCCACTACCCAAAGAGCAGTTCTGTGGGTGATTCTTCACCCCAACATTGCCTCTGGCCTCAGGACTAGTGTTTAGAACTGCAAACACCTCTTTTGTCTGTAATTGGTATGTTCAACACACCTCTTCACTCACCCTGTGACTTCTGTCTACCACCTAAACTCATGATTCATTTTCTGGTGTTATTTTCTTCATTGTGTAACTCAGACACATCACTCAGAAAACCCCCAACCCCACCTTCCCTCTCCTTCCACATACCAGCGGGAGCCTGCCTCACAGTCACTTTTTCCTACTCTCGTGCTCACTACTGCCGCATTTTCCCTGGTCTGGTGTGAACAAAGAATATCTGCCACCTTATACTCAACCATTCCTTCCATTGACCTAACTCACACAAATCGCACTTGATTTTACACTATGAATCATCCACTTTTCTGTGGAGGCTACTCTGGAAATGGAGTCAACACATCCTTGGTCTCCACTGTCACCATCAAAGCAACATTCTGCTCCCGTCATGCAGTATATTGATTTCTATGGCCAGGCCTTCTCCTCCCTGTCCACACCATGTATCTGTTGGCATCAGACCGCAGAATCGTCAGCAACTGTGTTCATCATCAGTAATGCCGTTGACCACATGGTTCCTTAGTCTTGTCAATAATCAATGAGTTGTGCATAGCTCCTTATTAGAAACTGACATTCATGGCCACTTCTCGCATTTCAACATCAACCAGAATTATTCCACCTCCCTGGCCTCAGCCGTTCAATCTTACTGCCCACCAGTACCTCCTAAACTTCCACAGGCTTTGTTCCATTGCTCCTGCTTCATATTCTTCTTGTCCCCATCACTACTAATGTAGTCATTCCTTCGATGGCCCCAGTCATTCATCACCCCCACTGGGTTTCATGTGCTGCTCCTAACGATCAGCTATACATCCAGGCAGGTCTCGCATCTTCCTTAAACTCCGCTGTTTGCTTTAGCTCTCACTGCCAATCTGTCAGTCCTCAGTTCTGCCTGACTCACACTGCATTTAACCACTGGGCTGCCCAGGGTCGTGAACCTGTGCTGAATGTGATCAACAAACTCTTGCTTTTTACACCATTTGAACCCTTAGCAGCTTACAAATCCATGAAAAAATCTTTTCCCTATACTCAATTTAAATTTTCCAGAGCAATCACCCAAACTTCTTCCACCATCCTTTAGTCCCAAACTCACACTCGCTGTTTCCCTCAACCAGTCCTCCTGCTCTACCCAAAGCCATTTGACCTGAGTCCTCATAACCTTGTTTCCATTTCAAAATCATCTTCTTACAAAAGTCCACTCCTCGTGTTTGCCAGATTCCATCCCCCACACTGTTTTTCATCAAGTAATTTCACTCTGCACCTGTTCCTTAATCTCCTCACCACAGGTCCTTGCCATACTTTTTATGAACACTCTCAAGCCTCTTCTTTCTCTGCTTCTGCTACTCTTTCAAGTTACTGAGCTGTCTCTCCCTTTCCTTTACCATAAAATCTTTTATATTTTTGGAGCTAAAGGACAAGGCCTTATATTTTATTACCATTTTTTTAAACTTTCAATATTATTTTCTATTGGTTTCAGGTGCACCACACAGTGATTAGACAATCACACACTTCCCAAAGTGTTCCCCCTGATATTTCTGGTGCCCACCTGGCAACACACACAGTTATTGCAATATTATCGACTATATTTCCTATACTGTGGTGTCTCTTCAGATTGTATACATCTTTTGCTTTTTGCCATAAAATCTTTTAATGCCCGATGTAAACTTGATGCCTCAAGTTCATCACTACTAACTCACTTCTTAAGCCCCTACTTTAGGGATTCTGTACCCTCTTTTAAAATTATTGAAGCCTTTCCAATCTTCCCAGGGCCCTCCTGATTACTACCTACAACGGCTGATGCTCAGTCTGCATCTTCTCTGACTTCACAAGGCCTTTTACTCCTTCCCTTGGGCTCCGTGGCCAGCCGAGCTCCTCTCCTCCCCTCTCCTGCACAAACTTCTTTCTGCTTTGCTAAGTCTCTTGCTCATGATGCTGCTGAATTTCTGCTTCTTTTCTCAGGCCTCTTCTATCTCTATCATCTCCCCTCAATGAGTTCATCAACTCTTACTGTCTTAACCATCTCCTCTTTGTGAAATAGCCCAGATCTTCTATATCTTCCTCTGTGGTTTTGTTTTCCTAAGTCCTGGTATAGCATTTGCAATGTTCATCTCCTAATTATCTTTACCAGTGTATGCCCCAGCAAATTCAAACCTCCTGTGTCTCAAATCAAAATCAACTTCAGCCTTTCCCTCTCTTCACCTGATCATTACTCTATCAACTTTTATAGTAAATGTGACCACTCGGTTGAATAAGCTAAAATGTGTAATATTATTCAAATTTCTCAAAGCGTGTTTCTTAACCCTTGTGCCTAAGTCCTATGCGTCCTAACTCTAAACATGTCTCAGACACTTCCCCCACCTTCCAGATTTATGACTCCATTTCCATCATGACCCACCTCTCTACTCTAGAGAATTATAGGAACCAGGGCTCTAATCCATATCTCTGCTATCAGTTTTGAGTAATTTTAGTCTTCTGTCCAACTGGTAAAGAGAAGTTCTCAGTCTATTCTGATTTTATTTGTTCCTTGTTAATAAATCTCTTTTTAAAAAGATTTTATTTATTTATTTTTAGAGAGAGGGAACGGAGGGAGAAAGAGAGGGAGAGATATGATGTTTGAGAGATACATGGAGGGGTTGCCTCTTGCACACCCACTAGTGGGGAACCGGCCTGCAACCCAGGCATGTGCCCTGACTGGGAAATGAACCAGCGACCTTTTGGTTCTCAGGCCAGCACTCAATCAATCCACTGAGCCACAGCAGCCGGGGTAATAAATCTCTTATAAACTACCATCTATACTTCTTAACTTAGCATTTAGAGCTTTTTATAGTGTAATCCTGCTCTAATGCCGTCTCTATTATCCTTCCTGCAACAGCTCAGATGGCTTTGGTTGTGCCAGACCACGTGGCATAACAACCTAGGACTCCCTAGTGCATGCAGGAAGGATCCGGGTAGCCCGTGCTCTCTAGTGGTTGTGACAACGGCAGTGAGAATGCTACTTTCATTTGAACATCAAATTCTTCAAAAGTTAATAAACTTTCTGGGCTTTCATCTACTGCTATTGTTTTGTTTTGGTTTGGTTTCTTATTTGGGGCAGGATTGGGTTTGTTATTTGTTTTGTTTTTGCTGTATCACCTACTCTCTCTTTGAAAGCAGTTTTATTTTCTCTGAGAGAATCTGCCACACTGAGGTTTATTTCCATCTCACTTTCTTCTGATATAATTTCAGTAAAGCCCACACATTTTCTGTACACACCCATAAAGGCAGCCCCTGAATGGAATGCTTTGCCGTCAGTCATGGGTCTGACACAGAACCAAAATATACTCATTTATGTCCTTTGAAGACCAATAAATTATCACAGTGGTAACTGTGAACATCACAAAATGAATTGTCTCAAAAGCTAAAGTAGAGTAAAAGTGTCAAATTCCACCCTGAAACCTGCATTATTATGTAATCAATTTATTCATAAATGCAATCAAATATTGCAGCTTTCCTTTTTGGTTTCATCCAATATACCTCCATTTAAAGGCTACAGCCCTTAAATGCAGATTTGAAGTGACCATACTTCAAGACTCAGAACTGATACTCAACATTTCAGAACAAACCGCAGTGGTCTATTTATCAAACTAAGCAATTACTAGTGATCTTGATAAACAAATAGTTAGGAGGGTTCATATACTTCTTGTAGATTTTAATAAAATTTTAAGTATGTCTACATTCAAGTATCTTTTGATTTAAATGTGCATGATTTCCAAAGGAAAACAGTAAACTGATAAATCTAATGGTTGTTTAATTGCAAAGTTCTCTTTGTTTTTTAATAAAAAGGTCACATAAAGTACAAAATATAAGAGGAAAAAGGCACCTCTGTAATAAGGACACTCTTACCTAGGGGATCTGTAGAAATTCTTTTGGTACTCTGTGGCCGGTTGATTAATTTTTCATGCTATTGAGGGAGGAGACACAGAATAAGGAGACACAGAAGAAATCATTAATTTGTGAACAAGCCACAAATCCACATCCATCTGAACCTCACACCCATTTGAAAAAGCAATGAACGGCATACCCTGCAGAATTAGATTAGGTATTTGTGCATGCATACTCAGCAACTGCTTTCCTAATATAAGGCAAAATACATTAAACCAAATCTTTCAGAAAGTTTAAATTAAGAATACACATTTAAATATTATTATTGTGGCCACATTATCTGTGAGTAAACATTTTCCAACTATGATTTGTAACTATTAAAATCAGCAAACAGAGAGCAAACTACAAACATAGAATTTTGGGAAAGCCTTCATGGGGCAGGCATCAGCTTGGACACCCAGCACAGGGCCTGGCGCCTAAAGGCACTGACACAGGAGTTTTAGTGAATGAATGCGTGCCTCAGTGTGCATACGTGATGCTGAAAACAAGTCTTTGAGCAGATACTGTTCTACAACCCATATTTTATCAAGAAGTAATCGAATATATAACCATTACTTTTCTACACTGTCTGCAGAAGGAATACTTTCTAATCATTTCATCTGGGATCACTGGAAACAGCTCAGGAGATAAATTAAAACTGTCTGGATTCGGAAACCTGTTCCATGCTCCAGACAATTCATCTCCAGCTCAGCTCTGAAATGTGATTTATATATTTTTTAAAAAACACACATCACATTACACAACGGAATTCTACTCGGCCTTAAAAAAGAGGAAAATTTTACCCTTTGCAACAATATGGATGGGCCTGGAGAACATTATGCTAAGTGAAATCAGCCAGTCAGGGAAAGACAGCTATCATATGATTTCACTCATATGTGGAATCTAATGAACAAACTGAACTAACATGCAAAACAGAGACAGACTCAGATGGAAAACAGATGGCAGCTAGTGGGTACTGAGGCGTGCAGTCAGGGTGTAGAGGGATTGAGCAAAAAGAAGAAAGAATTCATGGACATGGAAAACTGTGTGGTGATTGCTGGGGGCAAGGGGGTATAAGAGGACTAAATGGTAATGGGAAAAAATACAATAAAGATTAATTTAAAACATAAAACAATTAAAAAATTAAAAATCAAAACACATCACAAAAATCTGTACAAAAAAATGTCCATAGCAGCCAAAAAATGGCTTCTAAGAGCCAAGAGAACTGAGGACAACTAGTATTTTTCTCAATAGGTGAATGAAGTATGGTACCTCCACACTAGAGGTTACTTTCCAGTAACAAAAAGTATGAGTCGCTGATGCATGCAACAACTTCCATGAACCTCAGGGAATCATGCTGATGGAAAAAATTCCAGTTTCGAAGGGTCACCTGTTCCATGATGCCATTTTCATTATAATCTTGAAATTACAGAGTTATAAAGATGTAGGACAGATGAATGGTTGCCAGGTGTTAGGGATGGTTGCCAGGTGTTAGGAATGAGGGGTAGCTAGCTAAGGGATGGCCAAGGGAGATCTTTGTGATGACAGAATAGAAGGCTTCTGTATCTTGAGCGCCGTGGCTCCACAAATCTCGCATGTGATGAAAGTGACGTAACGTATATGGTGCATTATATCAATGACAACTTCCTGGTGTGGATATCATACTGTAGTTATGTAAGATACAAACACGGAGGAAAACTGAGCGACGACTACGTGGAACCTCTCTGTCGATCTATAATTGTTGCAAAGTAATGTTTTGAAGCCTGCTGTACGGTGGCGATACGAGAAGGGGGAAACTCTCTACGCTGATAGGTAGGACACTGTCTTAATCATAATGAGCATGCAGTACAAATTGATGAAATCTGAATATTACTTGGTAGGTATTCGTGTCATAGACATTATGTAAACATGTATATAAAATTTCATCAAGGAGTTTTAATGGGAGGCAATTTAAAAAGAACATAAGTACAACCCAAGTGCAAATGTACTAATACTGTAGCACTGCAAAATAATTGCATAGGGTTATCAAGACATCAACTATGTGCTTAAAACTATCAAAAACGAGAGCTATACCAATTTAAATAGTGCATGAAATTCTATCATTCTCATCAAAGGGTGTACGGACTCCACTGGGTCTGGGACAAGAGATACACATTGGATATTTTCTTTTCTTTGTATAAATAATTCCCCCTCAGTCATTTTTTCCTTCTACATTCTATGAGATGTCGCATAGCATCATGATGCATTCAGAGTGATTCTAGAATTTAAATATATGTATTTTTTTCACGTGCATGAAAATTCAAGCCATGTCCTTCATCAGGCACACAACATAGAAGCTGTGGGTAGTGGCTGACCAGCATGGGAAATCCTGGTTCTTTTAGATGTCCTGGCATTATGCTAGCCAGCCTCACACATTGCCTCTTCATCGGGGATGTTCAATGACCCTCTTCCCTTCCCTTTCTTTTTTCCTGTATTGCTGGATTGTTGTCTGTGCATTCTTTTCGCCTTGCACACTGCGTTGTAAATCTCACTGGTGCTGAGGGTCAGCGCCAAGCCAAACTAGAAAGCTTTTGCTCGTCCTACACAGTATCCTCTCCCACGGATTTCCAGGGTCTGTATGTGGTTTCCTGGATGACTCCCTTAGTGGGACTGTCTCTAATTATTCCGTACTTTCCTCTCCCATTCCAGAAGCACTGTTCTGCTCCATCTTCTCAGGTTCTACTTTTCACTAAAGAAAGGTTTGTTATTTCTCTGAGGTATCCTGATTCGTGTTGATGCTTCCTACAGTTTCACACGTATTTTAGAGTGCTGAGTGGCAATAATGACCTAAAATTATAGCTTTGAATCCTATAGTAATATCCTATTTTAAATTTTAACTTGGGTGCTCACTAATTCTATGGGCACCCATCATAGTACTATTGCCATTTACTAAATACCAAAGAGAACTCCTAAGTGCCAGAGTGGTAGAGTGGTAATTTCCTCTTGAATTTCTACTTGCCTACAAGCTCCTTAGTGTCCCCTGCAGAACCAGTGCTTGTGTAGTACTGTGCTCAGGACTTCACGTCACTTGATGCTCCGTCTAACAGGGATGCCACATTGCATTACAGCTAAATGTCAATGCAATGCATGGAGAGAATTTCACAAGTAATTATTATAATATCACATGGCAGCAACTCGTCCATGCAGCCTTTACCCCCACACACTTATTATAGATTTTTCTGATAAATAGGTCATTTCTTCAGTAGTTAGAAGATATACAGGTGAAAACAGTGTGACTAATAATAGATCAAGGAAGTGTATCTAATCAGTATATTTCTCTGTGTCTTTACCATAAGCCTTTTAGATACCATGACTAAGTACTGGTTTTCACTGCTTACTGTGTTCTATATTTATTTTGCATAGAGGCCTCTTTGACTAAGTCATAGTTGCCATTTGCTTAACTTGAGTTCGTGTATTGCATCATAATAGTAAACATTTATATTCTCAATCTTTATAGTGCACAAATCCTACAGAATACCATTGTAAATAAGAATACTGATAAAAGAAGTCCTCTGGTCAAAAGATTAGTGTCAGCATAAGAACTTTGTGTGGCATTCATGCGCCCAACAGAACTACAAATCAAACAAAAGCTTCTATCAGTGTTGAGTGAAGACAAACTGGTATGAACTGGAGAAACTTCTGGTTTCCAGTAAGCCATGTGAGAAGCTAGAAGTTGTCATTCTGTCCTGACGACAAGTAAAAAGCTAAACAAACTGAAAACAGTCAATAACTCTCTTTAATCTGTAAGGGAAGTAAGGTCACATGTCAGACCTCTGCCCTGAATTGGCAAAGAGGGATAGGCAAGTGCAGAGAATGGCTGCTTTCCAGAGCAGAGACTCGCAAGCACTGACCAGCAGGAACAGGGCGAGGGTAAGGAAACCTGAGCTGGGATCGACACACTGCCGGAGGCTGTGTCCACAGCAGTCTGAGAGTTACAAGCTCCAGGGCACCCAGTCAAGGAGGCCCCCACACTTTTGTGAACTTCCCCTGCAGGACCTCAACCAGGCTCTCACAGTGAATAATATCTGAAGCACATCCCCAGGTGGGGCTGGCAGGGACTGGGCAAAGGGAACCATTTGAGTACACACCCAAGTATTCTGTTCTTCCTATCAAGATCTGCTTTCAGAAGAAATTATTTAACCAAAGCCTAACCTAGTGGGATTTATCAGCATCTAACTAACCTGGGGGAAGGGAGATACCCAACACAGAGATAAAAGTGGCAGACATATAAAAGAAGCAAGCATCCGACTTACTCAAAGAAGAAGAGGAGTGAGAACAGCACAAAAGAAGGGTGACTTTGAAGTCTGGGTCCCAGCCCAGAAGCCTTTGCCCTGTGAAGTCCTACAAGTCGAGACAGGCCATCTGGACATTATTGCTCCACTGTCCAGCTGGTGAAACAGAGATGACGGCCCCACCCCCGCAGTATGCCATGAGGGTAGACTGAGATAAGGTCTAAGGGCGTGACCGGCACTGAGAGCCCAGCAAGTGCTGGCAGACACACAAGCTAAATGCAACGTGTGGGCATTTTTAGGATAACCATGAAACAAAAAAAAACCCCAGTGAAAATAGAAAATGCCTGAATAGTATATACTATTAAGTAATAATAGCCATTTGGGGGGGTGTAGTGATGATATTGTGTTTTTTTAAGTTCTTGCCTCTTATAAAACATACAGAATCATGTACAAGTAAAGGGATATAGTAACTGTGATTGGCTTTAAAATACATAAACAAACAAGCCCAGGGGTATTAGAAAGAAGAATGGCAGAAAATGATGGGCGATGGGTCCGTGTAGGCCCATTGCATTTTTGTCTTTATTTTGGTGTGCCTAAACGAGAGAAAACAAAAATGAAACTTGGGCCTCAATTAACTAAAAGACAGCAGCAGGGGTCAGTCCATATCCTGTGGTTTTCACCCTGGATGGGTTCTGTTGCACACTCAGTGGAGAAGCCCCTGAAGGCTGGGACACAAACCTGTGACCCACACAGTAAAAGGAAGTGCTTCTTGCACAGAGCGCTCTGGGGACCAGCACAAACACACAGAGAAGGAAGAAGTGTGGGGGAAAAAGTAGGAACGGAATTGAGAGCAAGAAGGCTGGCTCAAACTAGTCTCCCTTGGAGAGAAATCTAGAAATGAAGCTTTCTGGACATGAAATCAGGCTGCTGCCAACTCCTGAAATAATGCAGATCTGTATTTTTTTTTTAACTCGGATCTTTCTTGGTTTTAAACCTATGCAGCCAAACTTGTTTTGCTTCTTCATTATTTTTCAACTGCTTCTTTGAAAATGATCTTTTTTTTAAGGCTTCATCCTCATTATGGTTTTGTCAAGAGTAAAGCATTAAGTATCTCTCAGTCTCTGAAGAAGTTAGTCACAAAAGTAGAAAGCTTTACGTCCCTGGTAGCCAGACAGAACAATGCAAGAAACCCCAACTGAGCTAAGGAGCTGGGCCAGAAAGAGGGGCTATAGCTGCAGATATTAATGAGCAAGGACCTGGATAATTTAGGAAGCCTATGTGGAATATATATAGAATCAGTGAAGAAAAGTTGTCAAAAGCAGTCTAGCATAGTTAAAGCACTTCAAATATGCCTAGAATTTAGCAAGCACTGCATAAGTGCTGACTATTGTTAATATGCTTAAAATTTTGCTCATTGTTCAAGCAATTCTGGCAAAGGCATATGCTCTTGATCCATAAATGCAGCTACGGAGGAGACACTATTGATTTTCAAAGCAGCTCAAAAACACACGGC
>PVKM010028426.1:0-18294 GCA_004027735.1 Carollia perspicillata
CCCTCATCCCAGGCCTGTGACCCACCCCCTGGACCCTTTCCCCACGTTTACTCAGACCCTGGCCCTCCCTTCCCTCCCCAGAGACCCAGCTCCTCACTGCCCACGATAACCCGGTCCCCACTGCCCCTGCTCTCTGCTGGGTGCTCAGACCCAGGCTCCAGATCTGCCTGCTCTCATGGCTCTTGGCTTCCGCTCTACTCTGCTCTGGGGCCACTGACTTTAGTTCTGCTTTCTCTCCCCATCTGTCTGTCCTGCTTTGTCTCTGGCACTCTGTCACTCTCTCTCCATCTCTCTGCCTCTCTTTCTCCTTCTTTCTTGGTCTCTTTCTCCATTCTGCTCTCGATTCTATCTCTATCTCCTTTGCTTCGGGAAACCAGCCAAGCGCAAAATGTGGAAACTAAAATCCTTTGGTAGTTTAAGAAATATTTATAAAGCAGGTAACAAGCGGGGAGCTGGGAGGGGCGCTCAGCTGGGGTGCAGAGGGATGGGGGTGCCCCTGCCTTCCCCTGCATGTGCTCGGGCTTCCTGCTCTCCCCAACCCTCTGCTTCCCCAGCCCCTCCGCCCCACTCCCAGGGGCTTGGGATGGACATCAGGGAGGAAGGTTTGGGAAAGGCAGTCCCTGTTTGAACTCTATCCCTCATGACCCCATCCCATCCCATTCCCCCCCACCACCCAGAGGAAAACTTCGAGTTCTTGATCGTGTCCAGCACTGGTCAGACGTGGCACTTTGAGGCAGCCAGTTTTGAGGAGCGGGATGCCTGGGTCCAGGCAATCGAAAGTCAGATCCTAGCCAGTCTGCAATGCTGTGAAAGCAGCAAGGTCAAGGTAATAGGGGCTACAGGGATTCAGGGGTGGTGGGAAGCAGAGGTGTGTCTGAGGAGTCCGGAGAAAGGCTCCTAGGGAGAGTCAATAATAACCCCGGCTCTTTCTGCAGCTACGCACAGACAGCCAAAGCGAAGCCGTGGCTATCCAGGCGATCCGGAACGCCAAGGGGAACTCTATCTGCGTGGACTGCGGGGCCCCTAGTGAGCGCAAGGGGGCAGTAGAGGGGCGGGGAGGGGGTGTGGTTCGCCGGAGTTGGCGAATTCCGGGGTGCCCCAGCTTGCTCTGCGGGGAGCCGACCTCTCACTCCTTCTCCAGACCCCACGTGGGCCAGCTTGAACCTGGGCGCACTCATCTGCATCGAGTGTTCTGGCATTCACCGGAACCTGGGGACGCACCTGTCCCGAGTCCGCTCCCTGGACTTGGACGACTGGCCGCGGGAGCTGACCCTGGTGCTGACGGCCATTGGCAACGATATGGCCAACCGTGTGTGGGAGAGCGACACGCGGGGCCGAGCCAAACCCACGCGGGACTCTTCGCGGTATGTGTGAGGGAACAGTTTGGGGTGGGGGAAGGGCTCCCGAGAGGGTCTCCTGGGTTGAGGTCCTTAGTGGGGGTCCCGAGAGCCCTTCCCATTGATCCCTGGTCTTGCAGGGAGGAGCGTGAGTCATGGATTCGCGCCAAGTACGAGCAGCTGCTGTTCCTGGCGCCGCTGGGCACTCCGGAGGAGCCGCTGGGCCGCCAACTGTGGGCCGCGGTGCAGGCCCAGGACGTGGCCGCCGTTCTCCTGCTTCTGGCCCACGCCCGGCACGGCCCGCTCGATACCAGCGTAGAGGACCCGCAGCTTCGTTCTCCGCTTCACCTGGCAGCCGAGCTCGCCCACGTCGTCATCACGCAGCTGCTGCTGTGGGTACGTGAGAGGGACGTGGGTAGAGGGGATTTTGAGGGCTCCGTCTCGGAAACAGCCAGGCGGGGGGCGGGGGGGGCTGGTATTCTCCAAGGGACCGCAGAAGTAGCCTGGAAATCCTGGGGAGTGGCATGCACGTGGCCTCCCGGGTGGGGGGGCTGCGCAGTAACGCGGCCACTTCCTCCCCACAGTACGGAGCCGACGTGGCCGCGCGGGACTCGCAGGGCCGCACCGCGCTGTTCTACGCCCGCCAGGCTGGAAGCCAGCTGTGCGCCGACATCCTGCTCCAGCACGGCTGCCCGGGAGAGGGCGGCAGCACAGCCACCACCCCCAGCGCGGCCACCACTCCCAGCATTACCGCCACGCCCAGCCCGCGCCGCCGGAGCAGCGCTGCCAGCATGGGTCGTGCCGACGCCCCTGTCGCGCTGGTATAGTTGCCCAGCGGGAGAGACACCCCCACTCCTTCACGGGCCGGGCACGACCGCACCAGGTGGACCGCTGGACAGATGCACCCACTCACCTCCAATCCGCACCCCACCCCATGAGAGCACTTCTTCCCCCCACGAGGGCACGGCCCCCACGCCTCCCAGGAGACACAAACTCACCTCCCTCTCCCCAGCAAGGCATGGAGACCCCGGCTCACTACGCCCCCTCGCCACTGTTTTCACACTGGGATTGCTCTGGGTCTAGCCGCTTGGTGTTTGGAGAAGGGGACGCTGCGCTTATCTGCTCCTGGGTCAACTATGCCCACTAGAGCCCCCCTAAGGGCGGGGTGGGGGAGATCCAGTCCTGCCTGTGCTTGACAATCGCTCGGCAGGAGCACCTACCCAGGCTGGCTCCTGGGGGCGACGCCAAGCCAGAGGGAGGGCTTAATACGTGGGTGGGCTAGCCCCGGAACTTGGGGCCGATAAGGGGACCCCACCCTTCCATGCTAATCTCACTGCCCAATGAAGGGGGAAGGGCAGCGAGGGGCAGGACCCCTGCTGCCCAGGAGGGGTAGGGGGGTCCCCAACCCTTTCTGTGAAAGGGACCATGAGGAGTGGATATCAAGACATCCCCCCAAACCCACCCATGGATGGAAGCTAAAGGGCTGGGGGAGCCAAGAGCCTGGGTCCCTCCTCACTACTATCTTAGGAGGGAGAAGGGATGGAGTAGGAGCCAACTAAGGGGACTGGGGAGGGGCCTTGTAATTTATTGCTTTGTTCCCCAACAATGGGGCAGGGGTGGGCAGGGGCTTGGGGAGGGTGTTTCAGGGTAGGGGAAGCCAAGGGTGGGAAGAGGGTGGGGTGGGGTGGGGGTGCTCTTGGGTTGTGTCTGTGACTGTGACTGCGTAACTGTGACTGTGCAGCGCCCGTGGTGATCTGGGGTAGGGGGCACCCCTACAGTGGGACCCCTCCCCCACTAGTTTTCCTATCCAGCCCCTCCCTCCCACTGGAGAAGCTCCAGACCCATCCCTCAACCCCGTGATCCCTCCCAGCCAGGGTAAGCGGATGGGAGGTGGCTGGGAGGATTTCCAGGCCCCTTGCCCCACCCCCGGAAAGGGGATGGTGGAGTGGGCTCACCTGGCCCAGCCCTGCCTCCCTCAATCAACCCAGCCTTTGGGTCGTCTGTGTCAGTGGTTTCCGGTCTTTTTTTTTTTTTTCCTTGCTAAAATATTTTGTAAAGGATCAGGTAATTGGAGAGGGGAGGGGGCAGGGGGAAATGTCCCCATCTCCTCCAAGACAGGTGGTGTGAATCTTCTTTAACAGCAATTAAAGAGGAAGTGATTTTGTCTAGGGGGTGAGTTGCTGATCTGTTCTTGAAGAGGTGGGTCAGGGGATGGCCTCGGTCAAGGTGGGGAACTGGAAGTGGGAAAGGGCCACTACCGGAGTGTGTGTCCTGCTGTGGCTGGTGGCAGGGTATTCGGGGTGTCCAAGGGCACTGAGATGGTAGGTCAGATACTCCACTGTGTACAGCGGTTCTGGGTGCATGTGGTAGGAGGAGACAGGCATGGCAGGCAGTAACAGTGGGGCTCCAGGGGGCAGAGAAGTCAGGATGACCCCAGTTCTGGGGAGGAGTTAGGGTGTGAAGTTTAGAGGAGAGGACAGGGAGAGGGGCTGCTCAGAGAAGTGAGGAGATGGGATAGTTTGGGTTAAGAGCGGAAACTGTGGAATCAGATCTGATTCTGAGCAGGCCCTCCACTTCATAGCCAAGTTGCCTTGGGCAGGTTACCTGGGTGGTATCTGCTGGGTGCTTGGAAAAGGGCTCCAGGGCCAGCCCCCCGGAGGACTGCCCCAGGTTCGCCTACTCTCCTTGGGCCCCTGATCTGGTACCAGTGGTAGAGCTTATTACAGTAGGGGTCCTTTTCTGGGCCAAGGAGGAAGAGGTGTAAGATCTCCTGGTCTCAGAGGTCCTTGATGGCCATGAACTCCATGCCCAGCCAATGCAGATTTTGGCCACTTCCATGTCATCCACAGGGCCACTGTGGCAACAGTATCCTGTGGCCAGTGCTGCCTCCAACAGCTGCAGCCCCTCCTGCTTCAGCCGTAGCCAGTCCTGCCGTTCATTCCTCAGGTGCAGCCAAAAGCATTTGCCCTGGGAGAGGACTGGGTGGGGCGGTGCTGGGCAGCGGCCAGTGCATGATGGGCACAGCTGCCCACGTGTTGCCATCTACTTTGAGGACCCGTCAATGGCCCATTGTCTTCAGTACAGTGGGTGCCAGGCCTCAGCACCCTGGTGGACATTCAGCTGCAGGTGAGCCACTGAACTAACTAGGCGTGGTTGCAGCAGTGGGCCCAGGTCTCATTCACATGGAGGCCCTGGCTCTGTGGGATCCCAGGCTGGGGCACCAACCAGCAGAGCAGCCTGATCGAAGAAAAGGCGGAATCGGGGGGTACAGTGTGGCAGCAGATGCAGATGTAGGTGTGTGGTCTGGGAAGGCAAAGGGAGAAGAGGGGCAGTGGCAAAGAAGACTTAACTAGAAGACCTGGCCAGTCCCCCTTGTAGCTCGAAGACCCTGGATTCCCTCACTTCACCTCCTTTCCTTCTTGCTAGCCAAAGCTTATTCTCTCCCTGAGAAGATTGAGAGAGAGTATGGGGAGGAGGCAGTGATCCTGGAGAGAATGGAATTAGCACAGGGAACCACAGGCCAGTGAAAGGCAGGGTATCAGCAACCCCCAGAGCCAATCCCAGCAATGTGTAACCCACAGGATTCTTTTTCATGGGCTGCATCCTTGGCCTGGTGGGAGATGCAAAGCACGGTAGTGGGTGGGTAACAAAACATCAAGCCCTCCAGGTAGTGGCAGGATAGGGCTCTAGAAGGGGACCCCTGTGGGGCTGAAGGAGAGCCGCTGCCTTCCCAGCTTGCCTTGGGTGTCCTTACCTAGATTCCTGCTATTATCTACCCTCCCCCTCCCCACCCCACCTGGCTGCCATCTGCCAAACACCCTGCTCCCCTCCTTTTGTTTGCCTTGGCACATCTGGGGCAGACCACCCTCCTCCATGGGATTTTCACCAAAAGCCAAAGGAACGTAAAAAGGAATTTATTGTTAGAAGTGCTGCACACATGATTAAACCTGGTGAGGGTCCCAGAACCCTGCTTTCTGATGAGACTCCATCTGCAGCATGGACATCTCTCCTCTTCCAGCTTCTCCCCTCCCTCCCATTCTACAAGATTCAGCTGTAACTTCTGATCTACTTTTGGGGTTCTGTCTGAGCTTCTTGCCTCCACGAACCACCTAAGTCTCTCCTCAGAATGCTTCTGCACTTCCTGTGGGCCAGGGACTGAGCTAACGGCATGACACGTACCATCTCACTCGATTCTCCAACCACCCTGTGAGGCCAGCCTAGTTACCTGTGATTTACCCAGGAGGAAACAGCACTTGAAAAATTAAATATCTTGTTCAAGGCTCCACTGATTGTAAGAGGGGTGAGGATTTGAACCCAGAATTCTGACTACAGCTGCCCGTGAAGCCATGTCTCAGATCTTGCACAGGTAAAGCATCCCTCTCTTCAAGATATATAAGCTGATCTGGGTAAGCAGGGTTTTATACATCTACCCATTACATTTCTAAATAAAACAACTTCAGCGTAACATGCACGAAAACTACGTAGTCGGCAAGAGAATCGGTTCCACACAATCCCCTTGACATCAATGAATCTCACTGTCCACTGCTGCAGACCTGGGGGCGCCATGCCCTCTAGCTGTTTTCTTACCTTGTGAGTCATGCAGAGTCTTCAGCAGGAAGGCTATCACTCAGAGACAGCGAGCAAGATGAGAAAGGAGGGGCTGGGGGAATCCACATCTGCACTTGGCAATGAAGAAGAGATGGTGACACCTCCCCAGGCCCACTTGCCCTTAGCATACTAGGAAGCTAGCCTGTGTGGGCAGCAGCCCTCTCTCCAGGCACCGCCAAAGGCAGGAGCCTTTTCTGGGAGATGTGGAGTGTCATGGCCAGGTGGAGATGGGGTGTGGCTGGCAAATGGGACCTGGGGCACGCTGCAGGGAGAGAGCTCAGCGGAAGGGGGTGGCCATGCTGAGCTAACGTTGTGGTGTGCATTTTGGCTTTCAGGATAGAAATGGGGAGAAGAGAAGGAACAGAAATGGACAGATGAGGAGAAGGAGGGACGACAGGACTGTAGGTGTTTCGGTCCTTGCCAGGCTGGGGGGCTGGCTTGCTGGTCTGCCCTGGTCTCTTCCTGGAACGCAGGCTCCCACTGACGCCACCCGGGAGGAGTGGAGCGCAGCACAGGATGAGACCGCGTGCTCCCCCCTGAAGACAGCACCAGACCTCCTCCCTACTTGAGCCCCCACCCCACCCTCCCCGACTCTAACCCCCCTCAAAAGAAAACAAAAAGATTGATGGAGTGATGGTCCAGTTCTTTATTTAGAATCCTGATTGTCCAAGAACATGAATGGGGGTCTGTACCCCGCCCTTTTCACCGGATTGTTTCCGAGGTGGTGGGCAACGTCCTCCCATCTCCTCAGCTACTGAGGAAAGGGGAAGGAGCAGGAAGTCTCGAGCTAATCCAAGGGCAGGGGGCAGGGGCCTGTCTCCCAGGGCCTGCTACACAGCACACCCTTGTTGCTCCCCTGCTCTACTCCACTCCAAAGATCTCTAGGCAGGGAGGGACCTGGGAACAAGTCAGGGGACATAACAGGGAGGAGGTGTGGGGAGAAGCCTGGGAGGACAAAACTCACAGGCCTTGGGTGGTCGTCCGTGCAGCTCGCAGCAGCAGCAGCATACCCCACAGCCCCTCCACACCCCTGCCTGGGGCCCCAGAAGTCCACAGCTCACCCTACTCCCAAGTTTTGCCTTCAGGGTCCCAGGGGTGGGAGACGGATGGGGAGGCGACGAGGACTGTCTGGGAAGACTCTGGACTCCTTACAAACAGATGGCAGTGGCGGGCTCAGAAGTCAAACTCATCCAGGTCTCCTGTGCCCTCCCCGCCTCCAGAGCCCCACACCCGGCGGTAGTTGCTCTCCAGCTCTTTTTGTCGCTGCCGCTCCTTCTGTGCCTCTTCAGCTCCCTGCACCTGGTGAGGGGTGCATGGGGTGAGCCCAGGGAAGCCCTGAGCGCTGGAGGATCCAGGAGCTAGCCGCATGGAAAAGGAAGGGATGGGGCACACACACTTCATTCAGGGCTCTGGCCCCGGGTGCAAGCACTCGGCAGCCAGGACCACCAGGCTCTCTTACAGATGAGGAAACCAAAAGCCCAGAAGCTGGCAAGGCTGGGGTGTGCCGGGGTCACCCGACCACGCTCTCAACCACACAGCGCACTGGAGCGGGGCCGGCTGGGGGGTCCCAGACTTGGGGGTGGGAGCCTCTCACCAAGATATTGAAGAAAATCTCCTTCAGGTTTTTCGTGTCCTCATCAGTCAGCCACCGTGCATCCTCCTCGGTCCCTTCAGCCCCTGGTCGGACAATTTTGATCTCGATTTTCCCTGGGAAGATGCGAGACGGGCAGTGAGAGGCGGCGGGGGTCAGGGGGGAGCTTCAGTGCAGGTCTTCTGCCCCCCAGGTCCCCAGCCGAGGTTTCCAGTCCTCCTTGACCCAGCCCCTCCGCTGCCAGCAGCAAGCCCTTCCAACAGCTCTGAGTTCAGCCCCGCCCTCCAGGGCCCACCTTCGGCTGTGAGTCCCTCCCTCTCCAGCAGCTCTTTCACCAGCCCCTCGATTTGTTTCAGCTGCGGGTTTTCCCGTTTCATCTCGAGGACTGTCAGATCCTGATTGGGGCCTCCGTGACGGAGCTTGGTGACCCGGACCCGGACTCTGTGCTCAGGATCCTCCTCTTAGAGGGGGGGACACACAGGGAGACACAAAGCAGAGCCGTGACTCCAGGGTTGGGGGCTGTGGTGGTCACTTCTCCCTAAGCCATCAACTGGCTTTGGTAGTTATTCCACCTGGAACACGTACAGGAGTCAGGGCCCGATAAGTTAGTTCCCCCTACCCCAGTCCAGCCTACGAAGCTCCCTCCTCCGACAGCAGCCTCCCGGCTCCCCTCTGGACTCAACAGTTCCGCCTGTCACCTGCAGGGAAACAACTGTTTCCTGGAGGGAAAATCAGGCTGCCCGGGGCCTACAGAGAAGTTTCGTACTGAGAGCAGGGGCGCGCTCCCCATCTTAGAGCACACCCGAACCCTTCCCCTCCCCCTTCTCCCCCACAGGAGCCTCACTTTGACCTTTCTCTCTCCCAAACCCCAAGGGCCCCTCTTCTGCCTCTGTAACTTGTTTCCTGAGCCTATGCAGCCCAGCTGGCTCCCTTCTACCGCCTCTGTAACTTTCTAAATAAACTTATTCTTATAATGTGAAAAAAAAAAAAAAACAGGTAGGAAAGCTGTGGTTTGGCACCCCCCGTGTTGGTGCTCGAAAGACCCTTCCATGTTTACAGAGCAAGCAGGTTCATGGGTCTGATGTGTGAATATTCCACTCGGAATCCTCTGACCTCCACACGCACAGAACCCCATGGAAGGGACACGAGGGGGAGCCGGAAGAAGGTGTGACTTCCAGTCTGTCCAGGCAATTGACTTCTGAGCGGGGGGCTGCCTGTTCGCACCCTGCCCGCTGGGGCTGCTCCCGAGCGTCCCGCACCACGTGCGGTCTGCAGCACGCAGGCGCGCAGCCACTCAGTCAAGATCCGCTGATCGCCCACTGTGTGCCGGTCAGAGTACTAAGCACTAGGCACACGGGAGCCAGTCAGAAAACAAGACAGACGTGCTCCAGAAGCTGCTTCCCAAAAGATGCATAGGGGCTAACCGGGCAACGGGATGGAGGTGGGGAGAAGGCGAGAGTGAGAGCAGAGCTCCAGAGAGAGGGGAGCGGGCGAGCGGCCTCGGAGGGGAAAGAACGTGTCGCCCTCCTGCACGCAAGAGCTGCGTGGCAAAGACACGACCGGCTTCCCAGATGCCAGCTCTCACCTGCTGGTCTGAGGGAGGGGGGCGGCTTTCTGGGGACAACCCTCCTTCTCCTGGGCTTCTTCACCAGCTCTGGACTCTGCTTTTCCTCCAGCCTTTTGATGAGTTTGTTGAGAGTGGATGTCAGGGCCAGCATAGCTCGATCACGCTCCGACTCCTTCTTCAGCCCATCTGGGTCCAGCTCCTTCTCGGTCTGGATTGCCCCAGGCAGGAGTGGAAAGTCAAGGAGCAGTGGAGGTCCGTGGTCCGCACTCCACAGGAGAGTCCTGTCTAAGGCTCTTTGTTCTCCAATTCCCCTTTCCCCACCGTCCCGCTATTAGTTAAATAAACAACTATCATTTCAGAGAGCCCTGTCCCAGGCCCCATGCTGTGCTAGGTGCTGACCTTGGTTCTCTTTCAGCCCCTCGGCCTGTCTTGCCCACGGGAGCAGACACCTGCAGAAGCAACGGGACGGAAGAGCTGTGCTCACCTCCTGGATAATGTTCTCCAGCTCTCGCTCCATGCCAGCCTTCACCTCTGAACGGAGCCGCTCTCGGTCTGACGGGAGCAGTATCCCTTCCAGTTCCTTCTCAAATTCTCCCAGTAACTGCCTTTCGTCCTCATCTTCGTCTTCATCCTCCTCGTCCTCTTCTTCTTCCACCTCGTGCTGATGTTCTGTGTCACCCTTTGCCTTCACCTCTGGTTCGCTTTGAGGGGCTTCTGCAGCACCATCTGCAGGCTGCTCTTGGCCTGCATTTGGCTTCCCCTGGGTAGGTGGGGATCCAAAGAGAAAGGGAGATGGTTGGGGTTTCAGTAGAGGCACATGGTGGGGGCGGACAAAGGCAGAGTGGCCGGGGTGTGGCGGGGGACAGGCAGGCAGGCAGGAAGCTCTAGCCCAGGTCAGGGCGATTCTCCAAGGTTCGCAGTGGGCAGGGAGGTTCTACCCTCCGCTGAGCAGGGCCCATACCTTTTTTGCTCCACCTTTCAGCTCCTCTATCAACCGAATCAAGTCTGCAGGACTCCGAATGACTTTGACCTGCACATTGCTCTGAAAATCTGAGATGGAAACACAGGAATGAGCCCACTGTGTCCTAAATTTGACTTTGACTCTCTGAGGAGGGGAGTTGAGGAGACCAAGGAAGAACACGGTCCTTGTCCCCAGGAGCTATCTTCTGGTCAGAGAGGTGGGGCCACTGGAGCCCTCCAGAAAGCACCGGGCTGAGGCGGACTCAGGTGAGAGAGAGAAACGTGCTTACAAGCTGCTTAGGCCCCTGCCCTTTGACGCACTACTGAGGCCCTTCTGGCGATCACCCCAGACTTTAGGGCTCCGGAAGAAATGCTGGGGCCAGGTGCCCCTCTCTCCTGGACCCTGTCCTCCACTTATTGTCTACCCAGTTGCAGACATTGCACTGCGAACTACAGATTCACCCTCACTTAATCTCACAGCAACCCTCTAATGCAGAGGTGATCACCCGCATGTTATGGGTGAGGACACTGAGTTTGTTAAGTGAAATCATCCGAGACTACAAAGTCAGCAAGTAGAGGAACCACTGTGCCTGCTGCCTCCATTGAAGAGAATTGTCTACAAAGAGCACTAACTCCTATAAAAACGAATTCCCTGCTGGCCTGCCTGCCAACTTCCCTCCTAGTGTTTATCTCTACCCGCACCCCACCCCGACCTGTCCAAAAATACCTTCAAGCAGGAAAGGAGACATGGAGGGTGCACTCACCATCGGGAGAACCTGGAGCTGGATCTGCTGGCTCGAGGTTTGGTTCCTGCTCCTGATGAGAAGAAGGCAGAGTCAAGCGTGCAAGCCTGTTTATGCCGACCAAGTTCTTAAGGCATTGGCTCTGGGTACGTCCTCGCATCCCGAGATAGATGCAGGCCATCTCACAATGACCTCAGCTGGAGTGGCCTCCATCCCAAAGCCCAGGTCAGCCTCATCAGAGAAGAAGCCAGGAGGCTGCTCTCACCTCAGCCTGTGCCTCTTCCCTTCCTTGCACCCGGTCCTCTGGCTCATGAACCATCTTCCAGAAATCTGATTCCTTACTGTCACCCTCGGTTGGGCTTGCAGCTGGAATGCAGAGAACAGGAGGAATCAGAAAGGAGGGGAGCGATGGAAGGGACCAAATAGAGTGAGGACATTCCCCTCCTCTGCTACCCAGGCGAAGGGCCCATAGTACTTTTTTGGCTTTATTTTATGATTTTTAAAAGATTTTATTTACTTATTACTGGAGAGAGGAGAAGGTAGGGAGAGAAACATCAATGTGTGGTTGCCTGTCACGTGCCCCCAAATGGGGACCTGGCCTGCAACCCAGGCATGTGCCCCGACTGGGCACCGAACCAGCAACCTTTTGTTTGCAGGATGACGGCCAACCAACTGAGCCACGTCTGTCAGGGTGGGCCCACGGTACTTTTTTACCCCACGCCCAAAAGTCAGCCCAGGACAATACAACTGGAGAAAGGGAGAAATGGAGACAAGTTTCATGCAGCCGGTGAAGGAAGGCTCTACCTGCTCTCTCTGTGGGCACCACCCCAGGCTTGGTCTCACTCCACACTGGAGGGTCCAGGTCTTGCAGCTCCTCTACCATTTTATCTTCAAACTGCTTTGAGTCTATTGAGAAACAGCACGCAAGCAGGACAGGGACACATTCCCCCGGGTTCTTTAATACTTTGTCTGTCTTCTATTTGTCCCCTCCCCACGTTTCCCCTTCCTCTCCTTGATCTTTTGATCACTCACCAGCTTGCCTCTGGAGGTAGGCCAGGTACTCCTCAGGCTGCAGGGCGGGGTGACAGAGAATGGCTTGCGGGGCAGCGCTGGGCGGGGGCCGGAGGAGAGGGTGGGGGCAGAGCCGTGGCGTCCGAACGGTCAGCACGTAGGAGCAGGATAAGGGCTCATCCACACGGTCAATGTAGTCCCCAGAAATGCCAGCACCCTCGTCACAGAGGAACTGCCAGGGCAGAAAGGGCAAGGGAACAGTAGTGACCACCAATAATGACATTCAGTTATCAGGGATTAGTACCCAGAGTTGCTACAATATATCACCTCGAATGTCCAGTTTTCAACAAAAAGCTACGAGATGCGCAAAGAAACAGTTAAGTGGGGCCCTTACATGGGAAACAAGCAGGCAACAGGAAATGCCCGTGAAAGGGCACAGATGTTGGATCTCCCAGAAGAACACCTTAAGGTAATCTTTGAAGAAAATGTTCAAAGAACTAAGAATTTACATCATACAATGAATATTCTCTGACCACAGTGAAATGATATTAGGAATCCATGATATAGCCCTGGTCAGTGTGGCCCAGTGGGTTTCACATTGTCCTGCAAGGCTATATAGGTCATCGGTTTGATTTTGGGTCAGGGCACATGCCTTGGTTGCGGGCTGGGTCCCCTGACAGGGTGTGCAAGAGGCAAACAATGGATGTTTCTCTCCCTCTCTTTCTCCCTTCCTCTCTCTCTAAAAAGGAATCATCTTTTTAAAAACAGTATCTAATTTTAAAAAAAGAAAAGAAACTAAAAAAGATAAGCAATCTAAACCCAAAGCAAGCAGAGGGGAGGAAGTAATAGAGATTAGAACAGAAATAAATAAAATAGAAAATAGAAAAGCAATAGAAAAAATCAATAAAACTAAAAGTTGATAGTTTATTTTATTTAAAGATTTTATTTATTTATTTTTAAGAGGGGAAGGAAAAGAGAGAAGGAGAGAAACATCAATGTGTGGTTGCCTCTCGCACGTGCCCCACCCCCCGCTACTGGGGACCTGGCCTACAACCGGGGCGTGAGCCCTCACTAGGATTCGAACCAGTGACCCTTTGTTTTGCAGGCCCGCACTCAATCCACTGAGCCACACTAGCCAGGGCTAAAAGTTGATATTTTAAAAGATCAATAGAAGTGACAAAACTTTAGCTAGACTTACCAAGAAAAAAAGGGAAGACTCAAATTAGTACAATTGTGAATGAAAGAGGGGAAATTACTCCCAATCTTACAGAAATAAAGAGGATTGTAAAGGAACACTATGAATGCCTATATACAAAAAAATTGGATAACTTATGCAAAATGGACAAATTTCTTGGAAGACACAAACTATCAAAACTGACTCAAGAAAAAGCAAGCAAAATATAACCAGAGACATTGAAATTAAGAACAGTCTGACAGTAACCAGAAGGGAGGTGGAGGGGGATAATGGGGGGAAGAGTTTTCAGGAACTACTATAAAGGACACATGGACAAAACCAAGGGGGAGGGAGGAAGCAAGGGAGGGAGGTGGGTTTGGCAAAAAAATAAAAAAAGAAGAAGAAGAAGAAATAAACAATCTGAATAAACCTATAACAAGTACAGAGATTGAATTAGTAATCAAAAAACCATCTACATAGAAAAACCTGGACCAGATGGGTCTACTGGTAAAGTCTACCAAGTATTTAAAAAGTAGTAAACGGCAATGCTTCTCAAAATCTTCCAAAACAAAGAGTAGGGAATACTTCTGATCTCATTCTATAAGGCTAGTGTAATGCTGATACCAAACCCAGACAAAGATATTACAAGAAAAGGAAGCCGTGGGCTAAATAAAATCTCTTATAAATATTGACCCTCCAAATCCTCAAATAACACCATTTAACTGAATTCAGCAACATGTAAAAAGGGTTACATACCATGGCCAAGTAAGATTTATTCCAGAAGTACAAAATTAGGATAACATTAAAAAATCAATTAATGTGATTAAAACACCCTATCAGTAGAATAAAGAACAAAATCACATGATCATTTCAATGGACACAAAAAAGCATTTGACAAAATTCACACCTCTTCATGATCAAAACAGCAAACTAGGAAGAGAGGGGAGCCTCATTAACCTGATAAAAGGCATCTGTAAAGAACCCGCAGCTGACATCACACTTCACGGTGAACAGCTGCGCAGCTCCCCCTCCCACTGGGGCGAAGACAAGGATGTCTGCTCCTGCCACTGGTATTCAGCGCTGTACTGGAGGCAGTGACCAGGGCAATTAGACAATAAAATGAAATGCAAGGTGACTAGACTGGGAAAAGTAAGACTGTCTTTATTTACAGATGTCCTGATCTTGTATATAGGAAATCCTAAGGAATCCACTATAAAAAATATTAGAACTAATAATAAATGAGTTCCTTAAGGTCACAGGATACAGGAATTGATTGTATTTCTATATACCTGCAATGAAGAATCCAAAAATAAAATTGAGAAAATAATTCCATTTGTAATAGCATCAAAAAGAATAAAATAATTGGGAATAAATGTAGCAAAATAAGTATAAACCTTAAGCTCTGGAAACTACAGAATGCTCCTGAAAGAAATTAAAGACTTAAATAAATGGAAAGACATCCACAAATCCCAAGACTTAACATTGTTAAGACGGTGATGCTTCCCAAACTGATCTTCAGATTCAGTGCGCTCTCCATCAAAATTCCAGTTGCCTTGTTTGCAGAAGTTAACAAACTGATTATAAAATTCATATGAAAATTCAAGAGACTCCAAATAGCCAAAACAATCTTGAAAAAGGAGAACAGCCCTGGCTGCTGTGGCTCAGTGAACTGAGTGCCAGACCGTGAACCAAAGGGTCGCTGCTTCTACCCAGTTTAGGGGCACATGAGAGGCAACCACACATTGATGTTTCTCTCCCTCTCTTTCTCCCTCCCTTCCCCTCTCTAAAAATAAATAAGTAAAATCTTGAAAAATAAAAAGAAAATGGAGAACAAATTGGAAACTCACATTTTCAGATTTCAAAACTTGCTACAAAGCTACAATAATCAAGACAGAATGGTACTCATATAAATATAGACATACAGACCAATAAATCAGAGTTGAAAGTCCAGAAAATAACCTTCACTTTTATAATCATTTGATTTGCAACAAGATTACCAAGATAATTCAGTGAAAATAGTCCTTTTTCAACAAACGATGTTAGGCCAACTGGATATCTACATTCAAAAGAACAAGATTGGACTCTTACCTGATACCATATACAAAAATTAACTCCAAATGGATCAAAGACCTAAATGTAAAACTACAAAACTCTAAGAAACATAGGTGTAAGTTTTCAAGGCCTTAGATGAGGCAATGGTTTAATTGGATATGACATCAAAAGTACAAATAACAAAAGAAAAATAGATAAATTGGAATTCATCAAAATTAAAAGCTTTGTACTGCAAAAAACATCATCAAGAATGTAAAATGACAACCCAGAGTATGGGAGGAAATATTTGCAAATCACATATCTGATAAGGGACTTGTACCCAGAATATAAAGAAATTTTACAACGCGATAATAAAAAGACAAATAATAAAATTTTAAAATGGGCAACAGATCTGAACAGACACTTCTCTAAAGAAGATAAATTGCTAATAAGCACATGAAAAGATGCTCCACACCATTAAGCATCAGAGAAACACAAATCAAAATCACAATGAGATTCCTCTTCATATTCACTAGGGAGACTATAGTCAAAAAGTAGAAACAAGTGTTAATGAGGATATGGGGAAATCAAAACCCTCATATACTACTGGTGTGATTGTAAGATGGTGCTACTGCTTTGGGAAAAGTATGGCAGTTCCTCAAAAAGCTAAACATAGAATTACCATATGATCTAGCAATTCAATTCCCTGGCACATACCAAGAGAAATGCGAACATATGCCCATACAAAAACTTGTTCACAAATGTTAAAGGAAGCACTGTTAATAATAGCCAAAAAGTGCAAACAACCCAAATGTTCACCAACTGAGGAATGGGTAAACAGAACATGGAATATTATGTATTTGGCAAAAAAAAGTGTAATGAAGTACTGGCACATGCTACACATTGATGATCTTTGAAAAAATGGTAAGCGAAAGAAGCCAGACATAAAAGGTCGCACATCAAATGATTCCATTTATGTGAAATGCTTAGAACGAACAAATCTATAGACAGAAAGACTAGAGGTTGTCCAGGGTGGAGGGTGAGGGTCCAGCGGGTGTGGAGTGGAGAGTGGCTGCTACAGGGTAGGGGATTTCTTTCGGGGCAACGACAATGTTCTAACATTGATTGTGGTGATGGTTGTATAACTGTGACTATAGTAAAAAACCACTGAATTGTATGCAGAATTATATGGTATATAACTTATATCTTGATAAAACTGTTATTTAAAAAAAAAATAATAAGAGCCCTGGCTGGTGCGGCTCAGTGGATTGAGTGCCAGCCTGCCAACCAAAGGTTCACCAGTTTGATTCCCAGTCAGGGCACGTGCCTGGGCTGTGGGCTGGGTCCCCGATAGGGGGCGCATGACAGGCAACCACACATTGGTATTTCTCTCCCACTCTTTCTCCCTTACCCTGTCTAAAAATAAATACATAAAATCTTTTTTAAAAAGAAATCATAATTAGACATAACCCCGAATACAAATATAACAAATGGTTAAATTAAAAAAATACAATTATATGTTATTTAAAGAACACATTTAAAACACAGGAATGTAGAAAGGACGACAGTAAAGGTATGAAAAAATATAGTAAACAAATAACTCAGTGAACTCTTATAGCTATATTATTATCATACAGGAGTCTTCAAGTAAGCAAATTACTAAGATAAAGAAGGTCAGTTCATAATGTGCAAAAGTTAAATTTATGAGGAAGATAATTTAAATGGCATGTAATTCTTTAACTTCCTCATTGTCTGTATTTCCAAGGTAGAACAGGAATTTTTGCCATTTTTTCCACACATACAAATCTCAACAAATTTAAAAGGACTCAAAATACATGATACAAACATAAAAATTCTATGTATTATATCAGATAATCAGGTAATTTGAAAATATTGAATATTTGATGACAATAAGGAATCACTGTTAATTTTTTAGTATAGTTACATTTTTCAAAGAACTCTAATCTTTTAGGGGTAAATATAGAAATATTTATAGATGAAATGATATAATATCTGTACTGTGCTTCCGAATACTATGGAAGTGCAGGAGGCAGTGGAGGGAGGCGGGCAAGGGTGCGTTTGAAATGAGACTGGCCACACTGGTTGAAGCCACATGATACACGGGAGGTTACAATATAATTATCTCTGATTTTGTATATTTTTAATTTCCTATAATAACAATATTTTGAGATATTCTTTAAATATAAATAAGCTGCACCACAAAATTATACTTTTGAGATATATGTATTTATATATGTACATATGTATAATGTAATAATCTTTTGTGATAACAAAAAATTGGGGAGGAAATTTTCATCAGCACAGAAATGGTGATAAAATGATGGAAAATTCACAAAATGGAATATTATGCAGATGTAAGAACAAAGAACAAAGCTCTAGATGTACTGCCATTGAAAGATGTCTAAGAATTATTGTCAAGATATATAAAAATAGGGACTTCCGGCCAAGATGGAGGCGTAGGTGGAAACACTGTACCTCCTCTCACAACCAAGATTAAGGACAACAAATATTTATAAACAATAACACAACCAGAACACAGAAAATTGAACTACGGAAGTCAACAACCATTCAACCCGACCGACAGCGTCACAACTTGGCGACTAGGCTGCCCCACCCTGGTGAACACCTACGGCTCTGCCCCTCATAGGCAACAAGCACCACCTGACCAAAAATGACTCAAACAGAAGAAAAGCTCAGAGCCCCAGAGCCAATACTTTTAAGCAAGCAAGAGATAGCCGACCTATCAGATGCACAGTTCAAAGCACTGCTAATCAGGATGCTCACAGCACTGGTTGATTTTGGTGGCAAATTAGATGAACAAATGAAGGCGTTCATAAGTGAAATGATGGAAAATGCACAGGAAACCAAAAATGACGGGAGGAAAACTGGGACTCAAACAAAGGAGTAGACCGGAAGAAAGAAACAAACAACCAAGTAGAAAAGAAGGAAGAAACAAGAATTCAAAAAAATGAGGTGAGGCTTAGGAACCTCCAGGACATCTTTAAATGTTCCAACATCCAAATTATAGGAGTACCAGAAGGGGAAAAGGAAGAGCAACAAGTGGAAAAGTTATTTGAACAAATAATGAAGGAGAACTTCCCCAATCTGGCAAAGGAAATAGATTTCCAGGAAGTACAGGAAGCTCAGAGAGTCCCAAAGAAGTTGGATCCAAGAAGGAACACACCAAGGCACATCATAGTTACATTAGCCAAGATTAAAATGAAAGAGCGAATTCTAGAAGCAGCAAGAGA
>PVKM010028427.1:0-18290 GCA_004027735.1 Carollia perspicillata
TGCTTCCTCTTGCATCCCACTCAGAGGCACAGAATGTCTAGTCACTCCCTGCTCAGTGGTGCGGGCCAGTCAGTGGCTTCAGAGGGCGGCAGCCTGACCCTTCCACTGTCAAGTTTCCCCATCAGCCAGCCGTTCACCTTCCAGTCCCATCCTTTGATTTTTGCCTTAATCAATTCCAAAATTCTTCCACACTGAAGCGTTTTAAAGAAGCTCTGGACAGCAATTTCTTAACCCACAGAAAAGAAAGGTCCAATAATAATGGAGTCTCTGGCACCCGATTAGTCAGGGCAAAGAGGGGAATCAGGATCAGAGAGACTTCACAAGAACGTGGAAAGAGTGAAACGGTAGCAGAAGGAGCAATGGGAAGCCCAGGGACCTGCTGGCCAGGCGCCTGAGTCTGGATCTGGTTCGCAGTTGGGCTATTAAAGAGCGGGGAGGTGGGGCTCTCCCACCCAGGTGGTGAGCTGTGGTTCATAGCTCAGGCTTTATAGCCAGGCAATCTGAGCTTGAATCCAGTTCAGCCTCTTAATTGGCTTGGATAACTTTGAGCAAGGTATTTAACTGGATGTTTTCATCTGTAAGAGAGAGATACTGATCCTCACCTCTCAGGGATGTTGGGAGAGTAGATCGAGTTGGTAAGAGGTGTGGCAAGTGCCTGCTGGAGAATCAACACTCTGTGGTAGAGAGGATGCCTGTTTGAGGAAGGGGGCCCTGCACCCGCTCCTGCCCTGCCTGACCCTCGGGCCAGGTAGAAGGGCTGTGGGGGGAGTATTACTATGCTTGTTCCACAGGCAGCAAGATCAAAGCCCATGGACTTCCACCCAGATCTGAAGCTGCTCCAGGTGGGTGCATCTAGTCTCCCAGGCTTTCCCATTCCAGACTGGCCACTCAGCTCACTGACTTTGACTCCCTGGGTCTAGGGGTGAGCACAGACCTACAATCACTGGCTCAACCAACAACCATGCCCAGTGGCTGGGAGACTCAGGCATGACTATGCCTTTAGCAGGCAGCCTCCAGGTGAAGACCTGGCCTGTAGAACATACTGTGCATAGCAGATGCACAATAAATGTATGTTGAGAAAACCAAGCTCCCCCTGCCCTGAATGGGAGAGAACTAGGTTGTCAAGTCAAGCGACTATGCCTGTCTTTGGGTGTGATGGAGTGGGGGGTTTGGCATGCGGGGCTCAGAGACCCTGAGCTCTGGGGCGAACAGCCTGGGCAGGGCAGAGAGCCAGGAGCTCCTCACTCCTGCTCTTGTTCCAGCCTGTTTGCTCGTGCCCTGACTGCTCCCACCCACAGCCCTGACCCCCAGTTAGCCTCTCACTTGCTTCCTACAGCAGCTGAGGCAACCCAGACTAGGGCTTCAGTGGGGTGGGGGGTGGAAATACTCTCCCTTTCAACAACATGCTTTTTAACAGCACCCTAAGACTGGGCACTAGCGCCCCCTGTTGGCGGTCTAACCTGACTCCTTTGGCCGTGAGTCCCATCCTTCTCCTAGTAAGGGATGGCAGGATCATCCTTAGCCCCAGGGTCCTGCTCTGAGGGGAGACACCAGCCCGGCCCACACACCTTCATGTGGCTTCCAAGTTTTCTTTGTCACATCACTTATGCCGCCTCCTGTCTTGTTTTGTTGACTTTGGTGCTGTCTGTTTGCTTTGGCTAAGCTGACAGCCCCAGGATGAAAACTCTGAACTGGGGGAAGTGTGAGCCTGAGAGACAGCAAGCTGAGGGGGTGCAGAGTGGGGACCTGGTAGGTGGGGAGGAATGAGAGGCTGAGAGAGCTGTGAGGCGGTTCCCAGCCTCAGTCTGGGGGATGCTGCTGCTCACCCCCAGCAGGCCAGCAATGTTGGGAGGGGGCGGGGGTGGGTGGACAGACTTTCCCAGCCTCACCTCGGGCTTGTCTTGGCCTGTAACTTTAATTTGTTTTGAAGCTTAGCCCCAGAACTCTAAATGCCTCACTTCTCTAGGAGATTTGGATACCCTTTGGAGTCCAGAAGGCAAGTTCTTGGAGATTCTTATCTGCTTTCACCGCCCCCAATCCTTCCACTGAACAACCCAGGGAATGCCGCCATTCCCCACGTGAGGCCCCAAGACCAAGCCTTCCTAGCTTTCCAAGAACCTCCATGAAAATCTGTCACCAACAGCCTTGTGAGGGGGCCCCGTGGGGATTATTGTCCCTCCACATTTCACAGTGGGAAAACTGAGCCCCAGAAAGGGTAAAGGAACATCTCCAAAGTCACTAAGTGAGATCTTGGAGTAGAACCCAGGTTTCCTGGCTCCTAGCCCAGGCTCTTTGCCCCACTTCAAGCATCTCCCAGATCATAGAGCATGATGGGAAGGTGGCAGCAGGGCACCGGAGCTGTGGTAGGGGCCAGAACACCCAGACGTGGGTATGTACGCACACGGTATGCCAGTGTACAGAATGCACACAGAGCAGAGGCGCAGGCAACCTGGGGCTGACATGCTTCTCTCGTATCCCCATAGACCAGACACCACCTGGACCCTCATGTCCTTCTAGCTTGAGAAAGAGTGAGAGAAAGCTCTGGCTCCATGCCTGCCTGCCACACTCCTGACCAGCCTGTGTGGCCTGCAGAGTGTGCATGCCCTCTCAGGGTTAGGATGAGGGAGCCGCCCTGGCCTGCAGCCAGGGGCTTAAGGGATAAGCCTAGAGAAACCGCTCCTGTCACCATGGGCTTAGAGCACCCAGCTCTGCTAGCTGGTCCAGCCAAGCCCTCCTTGAAGAGGATGAGCTGTCATCAGGAGACTTCTCACCTGCCTGCCACCCAGGCCTCCTTCTCTGATGGCTTGGCAGGCTCCAAAGCTGCATCATCCTTCTTTCAGGGAGACACCAGCACCTATGCACAGGTGCTTTGGGAAGGGTTGTGTGTCCACCTATACCCCTCCATCTCATGCCATGTGCACCCTCCACACCCGTGGCCCACATCTTTGCACAGCCCACACGGCCTATGTGCATGGGGACTTCCTGTCCTGTATGTACAGTCAAACATGGGCACACACACTGACTCAGGCATGTAACACAGGACGTATCCCATACAGATGAACACATAGGTGCTCCATTCCATACACACGCCTGCCCCTTCCTGAAGCAGGGCCACGTGAGGGTGAAGGTGAGTCACCTGCTAAACCGTGGGATCTGCTGAGCCAGCTGGAAGGGAAGCCTCAAGCTGACAAATATGGCCTCAGGGGACCAACACCCCAAGTGGATCCCGCCCTGCCACCAGCCTCCAGCACCCCCAACCCTCCACTCTTACCTTATTACCTCCTGCTCACGCCCTCAGCCGGGACTCATGATAGGAAGGCACCTCTATTCCTTTCAAATTCATATGTGTGATTATATTCCTATCCATATATCCGCAGTGGAGCTGTCATCTGTCACTGTACCTTGAGGGCTCCCATCAAACTTTTGCTATAAATACAGATGCCCTAGGGGAAAACCAGGATGGTAGCAGAATCCGTCCTCTCCTCATCCCTGTCCAAACCCCAGGCCTCCCACCTGTGCCCCCTCCACGCAAGCCCTTTTTGTTCATGGCAATTCACACCTCTCTGCCCTCTTAGCTTACATACACTTAAGTCAAGGGCCCATTCTGGGCCCAGACAGGCTTTGTCCCCTCTTGCCCTCTCCCACCTGTGTATTCCTGCTCAGGATTTTGTCCTCCAGACTGGGACCTCCCTGAAGACAGAGAGACAGTCTACAAACATAGACAGAGAAATGGGAGACCAAATTGGTCAGGTGACAGTGTTATCCATCCAGCAGGTGAGGGAAGCTAGTAAAATCCACCTACCCTGGCTCCTCATGCCCCATTACCACCGAGTCAAGTCCTGCTGGGTCTGAAGAATGCCCTCAAGCTTCTGCTATATTTGAGGCATATCTGTCTGTACACGGCCAACTTGGTACATGCATTATAATTAAGAAACTTCACTCCAAATCTCACTGTCTTTCTAGTCTAAAAACATAACATCTAGTGGTTAAGAGTGTGGCCTCTGATGCCGGACTCTTGGGTTCAAATCCCAGCTCCACTGCTTATGTATCATTTAATTTGTCGTGCCTCAGTTTCCTCATCTGTAAAACGGAGATAAGAATATCTATCTACCGCATGAAGTTGCTGTGAATAAAATGAGCTAATAAGACACGTGGAGGGCTTAGGAGTGGGCTTGGCCTGTAGTAAGAGCTCTTAAGAGTTTGCTATTGCTCTCCTTCCCTCCGCCAATTCAGGCTCTTATGATCTATCCCTACCGAGCCGATCTCCACACAGCGGTCAACATGATCTTCCAAACATAGATCTGACTGGGTCTCTCCAGTACTCAGAATCCTTCTGTGGCTCTGCACGGCCCTCAGGCTGGTGTCTGGCTTCCCCACCCTGCTCACAATGCTATCACATCCAACCCAGTGCTTAAGCCTCAACACCTCCCCTCTCGCTCTGCCTTCAACACCTGGACTCCCCTCAACCCTCTCTGCCTAGAACCATCTGGCCCATGGTATGCTGGTAAATGCTTAACAACTAGGTCTCTGGAAAAAATTTATGTATCCATATACATACATATGTTATAAATTTTACTGATATACCCCTGGCAGGGTAGCTCAGCTAGTTAGAGCATCATCCCGATACGCCAAGGTTGCAGGTCTAATCCCTGGTCGGGGCACATACAAGAATCAACTAATGAATGCAGAAGTAAGTGGAACAACAAACCGATGTTTCTCTATGTCTCTCTCTCTCTCCTTCCCTTCCTCTTTCTCCCTAAAATAAACAAACAAACGAATGAATGAATCAATGAATGAATGAATGTACCATTCTTACTCACAGGCTGGATTTGGCCTGCAGGCTATATAGTTTGTCAACATCTGTTCCATGCAATCAATCAAAACAATAAATTAAGCCCTGACTTGTAGTGTTAGTCCATTTCAAAGATGTAAGTACTGCCCCATGGCCAATTTCAAACTACCAATGTGACGTCGCTGAACAAGGAGTTGGGAAACCATGAGCCACAGCACACCATTAAATAGTTTCTCCACCTTGAAGATTCAATAGGTGTAAGTAATTTCAAAAGCGTAGATAACAGTAAAATGTAATAACAATTAGGAAGTGATGAGTTTGATTATTCATACCCTTTTTTTAAATCATAATTCATGTAATTCTACATTTATATAATTTAATTTTTCAATATTGGCTGTGTTTAACAAGCAGTTCACAAAATTTTTGAAAACTTAACAATTAATTCTTGTGAGTGAGCCTGTGGCGTGGCTCCAAAACCTTTGCCACCTCCCATGGCCTCCCTGGCCCAGGCCGACTGGCCCTTACAGACTCAGGGTCCACACTACCTCCGTCCTGTCCTTCCCTAGGCTGGACGTGGTGCCTTCTCTAGGGTTCCACAGCTATTTGGGGTTGTCTCTTTCAGAGCCAGTACAAGTGAAGCTACCACATGTATTTCCTTGCCTGTTGTCTCTCAGGGAGAAAACACAAGGGCCAACTATCTTGTTTACCTCTGCATCCTTCCTAATCCACCTCCACCTGCCCCTCCCGCATCCCTTAGAAAATGCCTGATGGATGGAAGGCACTCCAGAAATATTTGAGGAAGGAAATAGGGAAGATTTATGGAGGGTCCTTGGGGCAAAGAGACAGAATTAAAGAAATGAGACTCTGATAAGAAGTGTTTAAACCAAGGGCTCAAAATGTCTGGGAAGGCAGGGTCAGAATGTTTCCCAGTTGTCATGGGGGCCTTCAAGTAGGGATGTCTGATCAGCTTACTTGAATCCTAAAGCACCACCCTGCCCCCAACAGCTAGGTCCAGGCTCCCTGTTCTTTACCCCATTCAGCCCAATTTCAGCTGTGTTTTCTCTTAGCTCCCCAGGACTTCAAAAGGAACTTATAAGGGAGACTCCCTCGTCTTCAGTGACCAGGTAAGGGAACACTTTGTCTTTGGTAGACAAGGACCAAGGAGATTCTCCCCATTTCACAGAGGAACAACTGAGATCCCAGGGTGGGAACTGACTGACCCAGCCTTTAGATACCAGAGCTGTCTCCTTAGCTGCAAATTCCCCAAAACTGTGACAACAGGGTGCTATAGGCTACCTTGTTCTCAGGTCTCACTATCTGTTTCCTCTTCCTTCTTTTTTAATTTTATTTATTTATCTTTAGAAGGTAAGGGAAGGAGAGAGGGAGAGAAATATCAATGTATGGTTGCCTCTCATGCGTCCCCTGCTGGGAACTGGCCTGCAACCCAGGCATGTGCCCTGACTGGGAATCGAACTGTGATCCTTGGGTTTGCAGGCCTGTGCTCAACCCACTGAGCTACGCCAGCCAGGACTCCTCTTCCTTCTAATAGTACTGTTTGCATGGGGAGCTGCGTGGCATGGATTTTTCTTTCCCTCCTGGGAAGCAGCCCAAATGAAGAGACACCTCATTCTCCCTGTCCTTCATCACCTACCCCTTCAGGTAGTCTAACCTGAAGCCCTCCTGCTTTCATGACACTGTCTTTCCTCACCAGAATGGGACCTTGGCTCTTACCCAAGAAGTGACCTCATCAAGGGGCTGTTCTCTACCCTCCAGTGCCTCCTCAGCTTCACAGCAGAGACAGGACCCAGCCCAACCCAGCATCTGTCACCAAGAAGGATAACCGGCTTGCTGGAGCCACCTCTCCCATCACTGACCTTTGCCTGGGATCCACCCTCGTCTACCCCGTCTCCAAAACACATACACGCCCCATCCTGGGGCCCAGACTCCACTGTCCACCTGTCCAGACTCGCTGTCTGACACACCCAGCCCTACCAGTCCCCTGTGGTAGAATGTCACACTCAGGTCAGAGAAAATAGCAGGAAGAGGAAGCCTGAGGGGGCAGCTTTCCATCATGCCTGAAACTGATATCCTTTCCCCAGCTTGGGAAATTCCATGAAGAACCCCAGGCTCCAAGTCACCAAACACCCCGGTTTAAGGAGTGGGCAAGCTGAGATCCCTAGAGTGACTTGAGAGTATGGGCCCTGAGATCTGGCCCAATGTCTCAGGGTAGCTTAGATCCAGGTCTGGCTCCTATGCGTAGGCTCCCATCCTAAATAGGATGGCTTCCTTGCCGCAGACAGCCACCAGCAAGAAGAGTCAGAGGGTTCCCCAAGGAAGCTGGAGGTGCCAGAGGGGTCATAGATAGGTTCTAGCTCTGGCAGAGGATACCCTTACCTGGAAGGACAAAGCCAGCCCCATTTGCTATTGTGGCACCATTTGCCTAGCAGGCCTGTGACCTTGTTAAACATGACGCCATTTCACTCTTCTGAGCTTGTCCCCAGGACTGGAAATTACTGGGAGCAAAAACAGAACTACCTGCTCCCTACAGCCACAGGCAGAAGAGAACATTGGAACAAACTGCAGCCTCATGTTATGATGCCCCAACTGCCCAGGGGCCACACGACAGCAACCCCCACTCTCTTAATCCAATTATAATCCAATAAAAGCTGAAAGCTCCCACCCCTCAATGCGGGTGTGTCTCTCCACACTAAGTCCCTCTCCTCTCTTGGAGAGTGAATAAAAACTTTACTCTCTACACTTTCTGGTCTTTGTGAATTCTTTCACAGCCATGTCACCAGCCACCCTAACACGTTGGTGGCCCGTGCTGGGACATTCTCTATTCTCCTCTCTTCTCCAGCCTCCTGAGACTTGCTACCAAGGGAGCAGTAGGCAGCGGAATCTCTACCTGGGCTGACCACAGCCCCGCCCTCCCCCACAACTCTGTCTCTGTGAGATTTGGAGAGAGGATTCTAATCCTCCTCCATCCCCAGACTCCGCAGACTGCCTCCTCCTCACCCACCTTCAAGGCCAGCAGTCTTGGGAAGTCTCTCTGAATCTTGGGATGAAGAACTTGCTGTCAAAAGTGATAGCTTATCTCCTCCTCTCATGGTAAACCCTGGCACTGGACCTATCACTTTTCCCAGGGGTTTTGGTGGGGAGGGACACCTTCAAATGTCTCCCTGCTGGTTCAGTCTGCTCTCAGGGCCCAGGGAGCCTGGCAGTGAGGCAGAACTGGTATTCGATCTGCCCTCGGACTCGAGGACTCAGCTCTGGCCGCAGACCTCTAGTCCGTTTGAGTTGGGGATGCCTTCCTCAAACCTGCCCCCACCCCTTGGTTGTTCTTGGCCCTGAGATAGTCTTCCCTTTTCTTTTTCATAGTTCTCACCGTGGGAAATACTCAATCGACCCCACCCAAGGCTTCCATAGGGTTGTCTACTTAAGAACTTGAAGGCTCTGGGACTTACCGACCTCAAGCCCAAGCGTTTGATTTTCTTTTGCAACACAGCCTGTCTCAGTACAAACAGCATGACCAGGAAGTCTGGCCCAGGAACAGATCTCTTAACTATAATACTATCCTACAACTCGACCTTTACTGTCTCCGTCCCAATCCCTTCCTTAGGTTTAGTTCTCGAGAAGAGAAGACAAGATTTTAACCTTCAGCGGGGACTCCAGGCCTCCTTCTCTGAACTCTGCCTCTTCGATCAAATTTGCCTCACTCTCCCGCCCCCATATTTGTTTTCAGTTGAACGGCACTCCAGTCCCTTCAAGCCATGCTCTTTAATCAGGATTACCCAGCAGGGGTGACGCTCTTCCTCACCTGCCTAACCCCACTCCTGCATTCGACTCCTGTCTGCGATTAGGTTTGCCCCCACTGCGCCCACGTTAAGTAAAAACAAGGACACAAAGAGGGAGAAAATCTTACCCCTCTTCCCAGACAGTAAAACACTCTGTATTCTCCTCCCAGAAACCTGGGAGCTGCTAAATCCTGAGAAAAATTGGGCCTGCATCTCAATGCAGAGGAAAAAAGTAGCATTTTAAACTCAAGCCCCACCCTGGCTGATGTGGCGCAGTAAACTGAGTGCCAGACTGTGAACCCAAATGTCGGTGGTTCCATTCCAGGTCAGGGCACAGGTCCTGGCTCGGGGGACTCCCTGGGTTGTGCGCCAGGTCCCTGGCTGGGGGGACTGTGAAAGGCAGCTGATCGGTGTTTCTCTTCCTCTCTTTCTCCCTCCCTTCCCCGCTCTCTAAAAATAAATAAATAAAATCTTTAAACTCAAGCCCCTTTGCCTGATAAAACTGAAGTCCTTCTAGGAAAAGCTTGCTTTTCTTTCCCTACATTTGTGAAGTGCAAACACCTGGTCTTCTTCAAGAACTCTTGTCTTAGGACATCTTTTAAAATACAAATTTTGGGGAGAAAATTTTTATCAAACGGGGGAAAACCTCAGCTATCTCTGAGCAGCTATTCCTTTGTGAAGCAGCAAATTCTGATAAAAGTTATTGAATGTCTAGGCATTTTGCTATAAAACATGAAATACTGAAACGTAGACCGCCAGGCCTGCTTTTGGCTTTTTATTGCAAGGAGGCTGGGGAGTGGATTTGGAGCTGTGGACAAATGCCTTGTGCTTCGCTGGGGGCGTGTTTCTTGAGAGTGAGAATGAATTTGCCAATAAAGGAACCTATGTGTCCAAAGGTCATGAAATGTGTTCGTGAAAGTCAATCTACAGAATGCCAATTGCTTACCTTTTGGTCATTATGGGAAATTAAGGTTTCTAGAAGTTAAGTTCAAATGAAGTTGGAAAGAGATTGTGTGGTTTTAATAATAGAGGGCACAGGCATGGAGATGCCATTTCAAAGGGCAGGGATTGAAAGTAAGCTATTCTAAAGATGGTTATTTCTAAAGGGATAAGAAAGTGTGTGAAAGTCGCAGAAATGTTTGTGAAGGTTGTGAAAGTTTGTAATTTGTGAAGAAAGAAACCTCAGGCTCCAGTACCCCTTCCTCCACCCAGTTTCTCTCTGGTCACGTTCTCTGATGACCTTGGTGGTACCTGAGATGTCTTCATTACACTTTTCTCTTGCCCTCGTCGGTGTGGGGAATAAATCCTGTCAGCTGTGGAATAAATCCTTCGTCGATATGCATTTTGTCCGTGTGGCGATAGAAGGTAAGGCTGCCTCTGGACGCAGAGTCACCCAACACGACCATCCCCAGGTGACACGTGGGACAAGGAGTCCAGTGAGTCAGGGACCAATCACCCCTGATGTTCAAAGGGACCTATTCCTTCCCCTTTGTTTGGTGTTCTGGTCATTGGTAAGGCCACCCTCAGGGCACAGGGTAAACACATCTATCACTTTGTATTTCTCTGCTGGTGTGGAGCATAGACCTTCTGTTGCCAGGTTTCTGACCTTGGGGGACAGGGGCCAAAGCAGCCCCGCCCAAGCTCTTCCCTGCTGCTGGACGCCTTGAAGCCCAGACTGTTTCTACCTCTCATTACCAGTCCTTACAGCTTTCATCAAGGGTCTCGACAGGTCTTCTTGCTCGGTGTTTAGGACCTTCCATCCCCTTCCCAGTCTTAGATGTTATCAAAAGCACACAAGAAAAAATCTTATACTTTCTCTATAAAAATCAGTAACTTAAATTATGTGTATGGTCTTTATGTGTTCAGTCTTCATGTATGTGATCTTTACATAATATGTGTTTGTCTGTGTGTTACATGTGGTGTGTTTTCTGCCTCCAGTTGGCATAAGTATGGTGTAACATTCTATCAGCCTAAAGCTATTAAATACTTATATAAATTAAGCAGGATCCTATGTTCTAGACAAAATATTTGATATTAAAACTGGTTTTAACTTTGATTAATGTCTTTTAGAGTTATCACAAAAAATATGTTGTTTTACAAAAAGTTTATGTCATAATCTTTTGGCTAAATATGACAACCTTTCCAAAGTTCAAATTTTAAAAGCTGAGAAATGACTAAGAGTTATTCCAATGGGCCCCTGGAATACCTCAAGTATTTGTTCTCTCCTCCCAACAAAGGTTTTTGAACTAATTAGGATTTAATTATGCTCGAAATTACATTGGAAGCTGTGCCAAACAGAGTAATAACAACTATTTTATTTGTATACGTGTATTTTTATCAAAATAGATTTTCTAGAAAGTTCAGCCTGCCCTAGGGAAGAACTTGCAAAGATTTGAAATCAAGTTCAAACAGGAAACTCTAAGGCGTAGCAGGTGTCCTGTCAGTGACACCGGACAAGCCAACGGTGACGGCTGCCTGTGGGGAGAGGGAGCCGTGGTGCTCTGGGGGTTTGTAACCCACACACGGGGATTCGTGAGCTGTTTCCATAGCTCAGTGCGCACTTCCGGTAAGTCCTGGACAGCATTTTAAAACCTTGCATACTGTTAGGTCTTGATTGTTCTTTTATGTCATTTCATGGTAATTTTTACTTATCAATAGATTATTATCTTGAAATATTATATTTTACAAAGAAGCAAAGTTCTTTCTCAATTTCAGTTTAATCAAATCTACAACTATGTCATTTTAAATTTTGTCCCTTATAGACAGTCACTTTTTACTCTGATGCATTTGCATGAAAAAGACTTTGACTTTATTTTTTTAAATTTTCAAATATATTTTATTGATTATGCTATTACAGTTGTCCCATTCCCCCGCCCCAAGACTCTGACTTTAAATTACAGATATATAAGTAGGTCACATCTTTAAAGAAAATGAAGATTTATAGAACCCTTAGAATAACTGAATTCATGGAAATACTGGCATATAATCATGACAAACAATATTGTTATATGTGACTAAGTGAATTAAAGAGAATTGTTATGACTCTGTTCAAAATGTTGCTTATTTTTAATCATTTTTTTCCAGCTACAAGGAAACTTTTTTCCCTAGAACAATTTGTACATTATCCCTCATAAGCAATATTGAAACATGTATATTTTTCTCCCTACCTAATCCCTCCAAAACTCGGCAACTCTTAATGAGTAAGTATTACTTTCATGGCAATATGTCTGTTTGCATAAACCCAGTAAGCATCTGTTCTCTTCATAATAGCACCAGTATCCAAAAGTGGTTTTATTAACCAAGTCTTTGTCTGCAGAGTCATGATGAAAGAGTCATGTCTGGACCCTGGATGTCCCCAGAAAGCCTTAAGGAATTAAGATTGACTTTCAAAGCCAATAGGAGCCCCTTGGAGAAATGGCCAGGTACCTTGCTTGGTCACGTGGTTCATGGCAGTCTTTCCACATAAAGAGCGAAGGTTGCTTTCCTAAAAGATGGCTAGAAGAACCTAAGGCACTTGGGAAGCCTCGAGGACTTGAGTGAAACAAATGGCACGGGTGAAGCCAGATGGTAACTGTGTGGTTTGGCTTCTTTGCCCTGAGGGGCTGACTAAAGCTCAGTCTGCAGGTTCCTTATAAACTTCCAGCAAAGCAGATTTAAAAGAGCCTATATGATCAATTACTAGTCTTGCTGTGTTCACACAAATAATCAGGCCAAATTGAAACTGGACTTATATTCCGTCTGTTTAATAAATGAGGGTAGTCTTAGGGAGAGAAACTGTGTTTCAGTGGAAATCACAATGTCCAACTGTCACCCACAAACTGATTGAATCCTAGTTTTTCTAAGTTTCCTTCCAAGCTAATGTTTCACTTTTTTCTTTCATCCTTTGACTTGGAATTATTGAGAGCTACTGATGCAGTGGCCGCCATACGGAATTCACCTACTACTCTGCCTCTCCCTTTTCGGGATTTTAAGTTCAATATCTATCTTGGTGTTCCTGGCTAATTCCCTTCCTAGGCCCTATAGCAAGCTTTTTAAAAATTCTTGTTTTTAGGCCGTGTCTCCTCAAATATCTTATATCCCTTCACATCCTTATATGCTGGAGTATCCAGGCTTGGGACATGACATGGCCTCCAGCCACAGCTCTTGCTTTTCGAGCTGTCCAATTCCACCCTCTTCTCCCTATGGACCCACACCCGGACCCACAGTCAGGGACAGCTCTACATCCCTAGCCCACCTGAAGTAGGTACAGAAGAAGAGAACTTCGTCCCTACTCCTCCAAACCAGAATCGAGCCAGGTCATTAAGAATAAATCCATTTTAAAACCAGAGAGGGAAATGAAAGGACAAAGCCAACCCCATTTGCTATTGTGGCACCATTTGCCTAGCAGGCCTATGACCTTGTTAAACGTGACGCCATTTCACTCTTCTGAGCTTGTCCCCAGGACTGGAAATTACTGGGAGCAAGAACAGACCTAAGGCTCCCCATGGCAGAAGAGAACATTGGAACAAACTGCAGCCTCATGTTATGATGCCCCAACTGCCCAGGGGCCACACGACAGCAACACCCACCCTTTCTTAATCCAATTATAATCCAATAAAAGCTCAAGGCCCCCCACCCCTCAATGCTGGCGTATCTCTCCACACTAAGCCCCTCTCCTTTCTTGGAGAGTGAATAAAAACTTTACTCTCTACACTTTCTTCTCGTTGTGAATTCTTTCACAGCCCATGTCACTGACCACCCTAACATTACCCTGCAGAATTTTGAGAGGTTGGGCATCTCTGAAATCACTCCCAGCTCAACGCCAAGGGGAGAAAAACAGATGAGCTCACAGAGTAACTGGGGTTCCTCACCAGTGGCATACTAAATGGGGGTGGGGGTGGGAACAGTCCTCCCTGGAGACAAGCAATAGAAGGTACATTATTGACAGAGAACTTAAAAACAAAACTAAAAGTCAGACTGCTTCTTGTTGTCACCATCAGCAGCAATTCTAAACAATGTCAGTAATAAAATAGTCCCAGATGAAGCACTCCCTCTGCCTTCCCAGAGCTGTTCCTAACTACACACGTTCACCCTCAAATTGTGATGATCATTCAAATCCACATTATTTTTTAGATCATAAGACAGTTTCAGAGACAGAAAGTAACTGCATAAGATGGTCTAAAATTAAAAGTCTCTAACTAAAAGCAAGTAGTGGTGGGTAGTGCTGTCAGAGGCCATATCTTCCCTGACAAAGGTCGACCTTTAACTGAGCCTGTCTATTGGCTTTTTGCATCTATGGTCATTTCTTTTTTCCAGACCCTTCCGGGCACAATCACTACACCAGAGCACAGACCACAGAAACCCTCTTTGTTATTGTTATCAGGTTAATGTTAACTGCTAACTCTCCTATACCCACCAATGTAAAAGAATTATTTGTCTATCCAGTTTACTTCTTATCCAATCTGAGATTTCCCTGCTTTGCTTTCTCCGCCTCCCTAATCTACCACCACTGCATTTCGTGTAACCCCCCGTGTCTTCCCCTTTGATTCAAATGGATAAAATAAGAGGTTGCCCTCGCTGGTGTGGCTCAGTGGATTGAGCGTCGACCTTCGAACCAAATGATCACTGGTTTGATTCCTGGTCAGGGCACATGCTCGGTTGCAGGCCAGGTCCCCAGTCTGGGGCATGCAGGAGGCAGCCAGTCAGTTCCTCTCACACATCCATGTTTCCCTCTCTTTATCCCTCCCTCAAATAAGTGTTAGGATGCATCTTATGAGAGTTATGAGAGTGTATCGGGGGGATGCCAGGGAATTCTAAAAAGGGAAATAATAGTTTATTTAATAAATGGAGACTTTAGGTCTAGGCTGGCCTGAGTAAAGCCAACACAGGGGTGAAGTGAAACACCCCTGGCCAGAGCAGAGAGCAAAGTTAGGGAGCATGGCAATTCCAGGTAGGGGAGCCCAGAGGATGCCAGAGGCTGGAAAGGCAGGGGCGAAGTTTCAGAGGTGGGCACAGGCTGTGGGTGTCTACACCAGAGGGGAACTCCCATTTCAAGACCTAGATGAGGCACTGACGATGAGGAGGATGTTGATGACAGGGACAGGGAGGAGGCGGCGATGGGCAGTGCTGGTGATCTAACAGGGACTGGGGGAAGATGGTGACAGTTCAAAGGACCTAGAGATGAAGGAAACTGGGACAGGTGGTGACAGTCAAGGTGACAGGAGGGTGGGAATGGAACTAGGCAGTGACAGGGTTGGGGTACAGGCAGTTGAAAGCAGGATTCGTTCAGACAGCAACAGCTTTGGGCTTGGGGCTGAGATGGCAGCAAAAGTGATGGGAACTGGGTTAAGAGACAGCACGGTGAAGAAAGGGGCAGTGGTCGTGATGCAGGGATGACGGTGAGGGTGACAAATGGATCAGAGACGAGTGATGACCGTGGAAGTGACTTAGGGGTGACAGGAGGTGTGGGTGGTGATGATGCGCTGGTGGCGAACTAGAAACACCCACCCTGCCCCCTCTCTGTGTTTCAACATCAGAACGGTTTCCGAGACCTCAGGTCCCGTGACTCACATCCAGGCATCTGTCAGGCCCCAGATAAGATCTCCAGGTGCAGCCATAGCCAGGAGGGCTGGCTGGGTGCCCTTCCTGGCTGCGCCCAGGCCCATCAAGAGACCTAGGCATGGAGCCTTAATGTCATCTCTGCCTCCTCCTCCTGGGTCCACATCTGCTCCAATGTGAGGGCCACCGAGAACCTCTAACCTCTCCTTGGAGAATACATCTTTCGCCACAACCATCCTAACCAGGGCTTTGTCTACTCCAACAGCATCTTCCACAAATGGCACCATTAGACATTCCTGAGCCTTCTAATGCTCCGCCATAACCACTTCCTGGGAGGAGAGAAAAAGGACAGTGGGCTTCAAGGCAGTCGGGGGATGGGGTGGGGTCCTGAGTAATGCCATCCAGTCATCCTACAAACATTTATTGAGCCCCTTGCGACATATGAGGGGTTGGCTTGTACAACCTGACCTGTGTTTCCCTGTCTCCCTGAAGCTCAGACCAGGTGACAGAACTGTCAATGGCCATCACCACTGGAAGAGAGCTCTAGTCCCTTGTAACCTTGTGATGGGGCAGGGGTGGGGGGGGAGCAAACTGCTTTTTAAAACCTGAGGAGAGTGGGTCCCATTGAAGGAAGTCTCAGGACCAGTGCTAGTGATTTTTTGCCATTTGCTCAGCTGAATACAAAGTAATTTATAGTGAGCAATCAAGAGGGAGAAAGTGAGGCGGGGCAATGAGAAGGGAAAGAAAAGCAGTGAGGTGGCAGAATTTAGGGTGCTGTGGGTGAAAAAGGGTTCATCCTTTTTCCATAGAAAAAGGATTCTATGGAAAGTAACCTCACGGGACAATCTGATCATCAATTCCTAACTGGGATGGTCATGATGGGTAGGCACACCCCAGGAGGCCTATAACATTTTTAAAAATAATTAAGGATTTATTAGTTAAAACAATGTTTATAACTTCTTTGGTGAAAGGTTTACCTTCACCTTAAACAAGCCCTGTCCATTGTTCCTGTGCATCTGTGTTAACACATCTTTGCAACGCCCCCTTTCAGGCCCTCACCCTCGAGAGAGCATGTCATCTTTTATTTTTATTTTTATTTATTGATCTTAGAGAAAGACAGGAAAGGATACAGAGAGAAAGATTGATTTTGTTGTTCCACTTATGTCTGCATTCACCAGTTGATTCTTGTGTGTGCCCTGACCGGGATTGAGCCCACAACCATGATATATCGGGATGATGCTCTACCCGACTGGACTACCGGGCCAGGGCAAGACAATCGTAACTGGCCTGTAAGCTGATCTCGCCTTGCTTTTTCCCACCTTCGTGTAATCTTCCATACTATTCTTCTTAATCAAAAATGCATAATAGGAACTGGAAACTATTCTGGGAAGCATTTATCTCAGTCTATTGAGATCTTGCTTCCAGGCATATTCATTATTTGACTCAAATAAATTTTTAGTGAAGTTCTCTACAGGTTTGGGCACTCTTATAACAGTGTTAAATAAGATAAAGGTGCTGCCCTGGCTGGGCAGCTCAGCTGGTTAGAGTGTCGTCCCAATATGCCACGGTTGCTGGTTCGATCCTGATCAGGGCTCAGAAATCAACCAGTGACAAATAACTTTCTCTCTCTCTCTCAAATCAATTTTTAAAAAAAGATAAAAATAGCCTTGGCTGGTGTGGCTCAGTGGATTGAGCATTAGCCTAGAAACCAAAGGTCACTGGTTTGATTCCCGGTAAGGGCACATGCCTGAGTTTCAGGCCAGGTCCCCAACTGGGGGAATGTGAGAGGCAACCGATGGATGTTTCCCTCTTTCTCTTTCCCTTCCCCTCTCTCTGAAAATAAATAAAATCTTTAAAAAAAACAATAAAAATAAAGATGCCAGTGAGAAATTGCCACTGTGGAGAAGCCAAAATGGTTTCCAAAACCAGGGACATATAATATTCAACTTGAGTGTGTTGTTAGTCTTGTGCCAACAAACTTTCCACATCTCCCCAAGCCTTCAGCACAGAGTTTGTTACTGACAGAAAGACCTGCCATAAGGAGCCTGTGAGCTCTTGCTTCCCAGCATATGTTGTCAGTTTGGCTTAAATAAACACTATTAAACATTAAAGAAAAAAGAAACCTGCTATGAAAAAGGGATTTCTTTTCCTTTTCCTTCTCTCCTTCTTTCCCTCCTTCCATCATCTGAATTTAAGACTGTTAGGAATCCCAGAAGAAAATCAGAGCACTGGAGCTGGAGGGAAGGTAAGGGTCAGACCATCTCAGGCAACACCCCGGTGGTCCTGAGGGAGAAACGGAGGCAGGGCAGTGGTGGAACTTGCTCTGGGTCTGAGCAACCTAGAGCTCTTGACATCCAGGCTTCTCGCACTTCTCTGACCTGTTCACTGTGCATCCGGTCCAAGGTGGGGTCTGGCCCCCAGCTGGCTCCTCCCTGCCTCCCTCACTTGGTGATGAATGGGCTCACAGGGGCTACCAAGCGAGAGCCCTGGGAGGCTTTGGTTTCCTAGGTCCTTCCTGCCCAAGAGCCTGCCTGACCTGGCCCCAGCCACCTTTCCGGTCTCATCTGGAACCCTTAGCTCCAGCTTTTCCAGGGCACCTATCTCCTGCCAACAGGCCTCTGTACAAACTGTTACCTTGACCTGGAGCAGCCCGCCTGGCTAATTCCTTCTTATCCTTCAGGTGTCAATAACGAGGAGGGGCCCTGCCTTTTCATTTTCCCCAGTCCTGTAGAGGTGTTCTGTTCTGGTAAAATGTCCCAATTCCCGCTTTCCTTTGGCTCTTTGTATTTGTAGTTTCCTCCACTAATTAGGCTTCAAGCTCCATGAAAATGGGAACCATTCGGTAGGCTCTGGTTTGCTTCCATTTGAGAATCCATTTTGTTCAGATGGAGCTGACATCTCTCTTGGGGCCCAAGATGGAGCATGTGACTCAGGCTAACCCAATCAGGTCAGACTATTCTCGAGACTCAGATCTGGGCATGTGATCGAACTGGTCCAATCACAGTGCACCTCTGTGTTTTTGCTGAACAAAAAGTCTCCCTCTTCTCTGCCAGACATGAACAAGAAGCATGTAGCCTAGAGCTACTGCCAGGTTTCTTAGAAATACAAGAGGATCCAAGCTTAAGATGAAGCTGACACCATGGAAGAAAGGAGAAACCAAAAGGACA
>PVKM010028428.1:0-18296 GCA_004027735.1 Carollia perspicillata
GATTGGTTGCTTCCTGCATGCACCCTGACCAGGGATTGAACCTGCAAACTAAGTATGTGCTCTGGCCAGGAATTGTGCCCACCACCTTTTGGTGTATGGGATGATGCTCCAACCAACTGAGCCACCCAGACACAGCAACAGTTACTATTTATTGGTGGTTAATGAAATGTGGTGCTCTGAGCAAAGCTGTCAACACGTTATCGTATTTGAGCATCTCCACACATGTATGAAGTAGCCACGACGATTACTCCTTTATGGACGAGAAACTGAATTCTGGAGCAGTGAACCAGCCTGAAGAAGGTCACACAACCCGTGGAGCCAGAATGAAGCTTCTCTGTTGACCACCAGAAAGAGTGCCTCAAACCCGAAGGCCCTGAAGCAGCCCAAATGCCTTCCTGGCCCTGGCCACACCTGCTCCAAGTCCTCACCTAGATAGAGATCACGGATTCTAATTTTCAGGTCTGAGATAGCATGGATTCATTGGTGATGAAAGAACTTGGCCATTGGAGCTGAGGGGTTGTTTCTCCCAGCTGCATGATATTCAGCAGACACTTACCTGATGCTCACTGTCTTCGTCTACAAAATGGGAAAGTATAATATGGAGATTATATAAAATGAATGCTAATTTGACATAGAGTTTTGTACTTGATTAGTGTTTCCAACACTATATAAGGTATAATGCTATTAGTGATTCCCTAGTTTAGCACAATGCCTTGTTCCAAGAAGGTGCTCAAAAGTGATGTCTATAGATTTCATATCATGAGCCTCTGACTATGGGAACATTAACAGGCACATCAATGACATTCACAGTTCTACCCAGAAAGTCGGGTCATCTGTCCTTACTCATCATAATCACTTTTTCAAGACAAGTGCTAGGATATGACAAAGCTATGGTAAAGCCTCTTAGAATAACATCTTTATTAAATAAAAGCTGTATGCCTTTAGGGAGATAGTAGTGCATATTGTATAACTCTCTGCTTTGCATATTGAAATTCAGCTACCAGATCTTGCAAAAAGAATTCAGAGGCAAAAAAAAAAAAGGAATTCAGAGTCATCTTAAAGTGGAGGATGACCTTCACATTTTTATAGAATAAATGATTAATGTGGGGACCATTAATTCCGCCCATACTCTATTCCCCAAACAGCTCTATATATCCTGAAAAAAGCCTTTCACTTTCAAGGATAAATGATACATATTTTAATACAATTATGAACAATCAGGTGTGTAATTTATATTTGTTATGCATAATAAAATACATAATTAAACATCACTTCATAATTAATCAAGGCATTAAACCCTGGAAGTGCCGAGAAGCTACTCTGCAGCAGCATCCTGAGTCAAGGAGATTATTTATAAAGAGTCTCACAAGCGTGGGACTGTTTGCATTCCTGTTTCATTTTCTCCAAGTGTCACTGGAGAGGTCAGTCTTGATTATTTACTGCATTTGGATATGCAAAGTCCTGTAAGCAGAGCGATCCAAGGCTCATCTAAGTTGTTCAGATAAAACCTAAAGGAGCCAAGGGTTTGGCCCACATATAATGCTGATATGTTTCAAAATAATCAAATAGGATGGATTTTGCCTCAGATGTCAATAAGTTAGTACACGTTTGTGCCTCAGACAATTCGTGCATCAGAACCTGATAGCGAATAAAATAGAGAATAAGCTACTTCTTTTATGGCTGTGCAGCAATGATAAAAATAAACATTTCAGATTCACCTACCTGCCTTGGAGGTCTTGTCAGGCATGATAACGAAGTTGTTAACAGGCTGTCCTGAATACTTTATTAAGGATGATGATTACAATAAAATAATAAGAGTAAACATCTGCCAGGTCCTATCTGAAGCATATTAGATATATAGAAGTGTTTAATTTCACTATAGTCCTGTAAGCTAAGTACAACAGGGGACTCCCCCAAAAAAGATGGAATTTATTTCTGAAATAAATATGTACTTATTCTTACATGTTTAAACTTTAGTCACCTTCAAAATACTCTCCATTTGATGCAATACACCTATCAAGACTTTTTCCCACTGCTCAAAACAGTTTTTGAACTCATTGATTTTGATGCCTTTTAGCGCTTCTGCCGTTTTTCATTTTTGTCTCTTCCACATTGGCAAAATGTTTCCCTTTGATGACTTTTTTTCATCTAGGGAGACAAAAAAGGTCCCCCGGGATGAGATTGGGTAAATAGGGAGGGTAGGGCATGGAGGTCATGCTGTTTTCAGTCAAAAACTGCTGAGTACTCAGCATATTGTGGGCAGGTGAGCTCATAAATCAACCATCATGAAATGGGCAAATGTATCGAAAGTGTCTTCAAAAAATTCACCGAAGCCAAATGCAGCCTCTCCCAACAATGCCAGCTGGTAGGCACACTGATACAGATGGTTTCCTAGAACACTCACCTAGTGGAGGAAGCTTGTACTATAAGTGGCCCGCCCTCCAGAAGATAATTCCATTTTTTGCGTGTGTCCCCCTCGTATTTTTATTTTTGCATTACAGATGAAGAAAGTGAGGTAGGGAAGTTAGATGATCTATCGTGGACAAAGCAGCATGATCTGTCTTAGGGGCTAAAGAAAATTAAAAACTAAAGAGCAGAATTTTAGATGATCGTTTTCTGCATGTATAAAAGATGGGTGTTCTCTTGCAACAGGCTGGGGTTTGCTTTTGCATTTAGTGTTGATACCATTCCTGTGATGTTCTACACCATTGAATGAAATTGAAAGTTCCCAGCAGGCTCTCAGCTAGTTTTCTCCTGGAGAAGTCAGACTGTCTGAGTTGATCTGAGTTCATGATTATACTAAAGGCAAAAATCCTTCTGTATTACCATACCTGTCAGGGTGAAAGATGGGTAAGTGTGGAGGAAAGGTTCACCAGGTTGCCCTTATCGCAGATAATCATATTCTGTGTTTTCAAGAAATGCCCCATTTGATAGCTGATGCCAGCAGGTATTGATTATATTCTGAAAACCTGTGACTGAACCCTTCAGGGAGTTTACGAAGTGTAGAGGCTCGTCAAAGCACCCGGGCAATCTGAGAACAGTGGTGCTGCGTGGGCCATGTCTATCTCATTCCTGTGATGCTTCCCGTGTCTCAGAGGTGAGTGCGATAGAGAGAGCACACTACCTTTCTGGATCTCTTTACTGTCTCTACTTGTGCTACCACAACAGTGCTCTGCCTCTTTGTTTTAATCCCACTGGGCTGCCTGACATTCTTTACATATAACATCTACTCTTAGAACTCTTTTGCCTTTGCTTATGCTTTTTCCCCCCCTGGGGGACTCTTAACTATTCCTCAAGACCCATGTCGAGTATCACGTGGGCCGAGTAGTTCATTTACACTGTGTTCTCTGCTGTGCTCCTTTCATGTCTGTAGACTCAGGGGGAGGCGTGACCATGACCGTTACAGGCGAGAAGAGCTAGAGGACTGGGCCAGGTTTGGGGGGCCCTGCGTGCAAAAGTGGATCGAGAACTGAGACATCTGAGAGCAGGAAGTAGATCCAGTTACTGAGGCAATGACCACTGAGCCTGATAAAGTTGTTCATTCGTCATGATTCAACGTCAGGCACTGTCAGTTAGTGGAGATGGAAAGACTTATTTCTAGTCTTCAAAGCACCTAGACTGGGAGGAGTCCTAGGAGTGTGTGTGCTGGGAAATTGTTGTCATGGGGGCGTCCTGTAGACCACATGTGTTGGGCTGTGCTTCTGGAATAGGACTCCAGTTCTCAGAACAGAGACCACTAAAGTAAGCCACTAAAGTAAAAAGCTCTGTTCTGGGAACTAGAGTGTAGGAGAAGGGAAAACTAACGCTTCAAACCCTGGGCCTTTCTTGGGGCTGGTGCTCCAGTTGGCAATGGAGCGAACTCAGAGCAGTCAGTTTGGAAAGAGAGCTCGTGCTAGGCTCTCTCGTGTGGGGCCCAAGGCAGTTGAAAAGACTCTTTGCTTTGTATGTCTATTGAGTTGAGACCTCTTTTTCCCCTTAACTTGTTCACTTACTAGCTGTGTGACCTTGAGCAAGTATCTGAACTTCACCAGCCTAGGTTGCTTCATCTAAAATGAAAATCAAGCCCTGACCAGTGTGGCTCAGTTCTGCACAGCAGGTCTCTTGTTCGATTCCAGATCAGGGCGCATGCCTGGGTGGAGGGTTCAGTCCCCGTCAAGGTGTGTGTGAGAATCAACCGATCGATGTTTCTCTCCCTCTCTTTCCCCCCTCTCTTCCCTCTCTCTAAAAATAAATATATAAAATCTTAAAATAAAAATCAATAGTAATTACCTCCCTGGGTTATTCTGGGCATTAAGTGGACATTTAAGTCGTTATATCGTGTTTCATGTACGATAAGGTCTCAATTAATCATCATCATCATTATATCATCATCAATATAATTACCACCTGTTACAAGATAGACTTTAGCTGAGCCCAGCGATGGAGTGCTAAAGATTGCAGATGCAGAAACAGGAATGCTCATGTTCCTCCACTACGGCACTTACATCTAAACTTTATATCAATGCCATGGAACTTCCACCTGTCTGTCTTGTTAGATTATGAGTAAAAGTACACAGTGTCTGACACAGTGTGGGTACATTGAACAAAAGAATGACTTGGCCAGAAAAAAGTTTAAAGATATCCCCCAAATCTGCAGTAAGACATAAAGCCAGGTTGTTCATTTTTATTACTGAGATTTCTAAAGTAAGTCAAGGAAGTATTAAGAAACAACTGTGGCATAATACTAATACTTGAAATGTGAAACTATGATACTATGATACATTGCCCCTGACCTCATGTTCTCTGTACCCTCACTAAATGAAAACATGTTTCCTCTATTAAACAAACTATTGAACCCTAGTCCCATCTTTTGCCTACCTGTTATTGATTTCTCCCACACTAATCTAAGAGTGACTAAGACAAAAAGCACATTACAGATGTTGTCTGATTTGTCTTAAATGGTAAGAAAGTCATTGTCTATTTTCTCATTGTAATTAACTGAGTCATTGTAGGACTCACACATATGTGTGCGGTCCATTGATTTTGATTTTATCGTAAATGTCACCATCCATTCTTGGTAAATCTCTAGCTTTAAGAATCACAAGTAAGAGGGCATCGGCCTTCCTGGTTATTTTCTGAAAAGATAAGCTATGTCCACAGAGCCTGCAAATTTGTATTCATAAACATCAGCACGTAAAGAACTGTTGTGTTGGAAACACTGAAAATGTGATAAATATTAATTTCTAGATGGGTATTTTGTCAAGGATGTTTACAATCAGCATTCCATGTTTGTGTTTTGCCCTTGGAGTCTTCTAAACAATAGAAATAAAAGTTGGTGATCTTTAACAGGGTCTTGTTCTCATTTTTCAAGGCCTGCCAAAATTTTATTTTTCTACATGGTACAGTGCTACCCTCGATTATTAAAAGGTTGTGTTTTGGCCTTTTTACTGCAGAGCTCTGGTTTTCATAGGTGTATAAAGCAAGGGTACGTGTTTTTACTTGATTTTAATACATAAATAATTGCTGCTTTTAAGCACAAAACACAAGAAAATGGTATTCTATAAGTAAAATAACAGGCAACAATATTCTATGAACTTTAGTATGCTAGGCATAAGCTTTTAAAGAAAAAAAAGTCTTAAGTATAAGTGTTTAAAAGAAATGATTGCTCACACCCTGGAGTCATTGGTTGGTGTATTCTATCTTGTTTGGACTGAGCTGCCCAAGGATTCATCTAAATTGACTGGCGACTTTTCAGACGTGAGGCTCTAGGCTCTGGTTAAAACTCCTTATTTCAGCTAGTGGGTTTTTTAAAATGGAACTCGAAATGTTCATGAGGAGTGTTGGTTAAAGCCAGAAGCTCCACAGTGTGAGCCTTGGATGTGAACGCCCTATCTGCCACCCCGCACCCGCTGTGTGAAACAGGTAACAATATCTACACCACGGGCTTTCTGTGAGGGTGAACAGAAGCAATAAATGGGGGTGTTGATCCATCAGGGCTCAACAAATGATGAGCTCTTCTTGCCTAGGAGGTTCTAGTCCAGCCTCTGCCACTCACATACTAGATGATTTTTTTTTTCTGGTCCTCAGTTTTCTGTTCTGCAAACAGATGACATTACCACAATCAATAGTTTCACAAGTTTTTGTGAGTTCTATAAAGTCACTGTTCTAATTCTCTTGTCAAGAACGGAGACACTGGAAGCTGTTTGTGTGCTTGGTGCTTGCCTTTGCCTTGGGACTTGCTGGAGGGGAGGGGGGACGTGACTCCATCTACAATATGCAAATGATCCATTTTTCTAGAAGCAGGGAAAAGATATGATTGCACTAAAACCAAATTTTAATATGTTTATCTTGAACAGTTCAGAAGCAATTCAGGGCCATGGTTGCAATGCTGGCACTGACAAGGATGCGGGACAAGAAGAGGAGACTTGGGCTGGGATCCTTAACCCCTTCCTCACCAAGTGGCATTGGGGAAGCACTCAGTTTGTATTAGCCTTATTTTCCTTGCCTTTTAAGTGAAACAAATGTTGCTAATTTGCTATAGAGATTAAATGGGACACATGTAGAAAACAAACTATGTGATACCTGAAACACATTGTATGTGCTTAAGGAATGTCATTTTCCTTTTTGATCATCCTGTTCTCTTCCCTGTACCTGGCCCTCATGATGTCCCTGCCAACACTGTTACCCTTACTTGATAAAAAGTCTTCAGTGAAGGAGCCACAGAAACAATTGAGATCCTCTACTTGATACTGAGTAGGGTGAAGTGATATTGCCAGGAAAACTCTGTGGAGGAGAGAAAAAACACTGGCATGGAGGCCCTTCTAAGTCCTGCAGTGAATGCATTCCTCCTGATTGCCGAATGGCCTTGGGTTTATCATGCACTCTGGCAAGGGCTCTGGTGCACAGAGCAGAACAGAGGAGCCCCGGGGGAGGAATCAGAGAGGTACAAAAGAGAAAGGCCTTTTCGGGGGAAGCACAGAGACGTCAATACTGCTGGAACACGATGTGCAGGAAAAGGAGTAGAAGGAGTTGAGACGAACAGAAAACAGGGGCCAGATCAGGGAAGGCCTTACAGATGGTGAGTCATCGGAGGATTTTAAGCCCCAGAGTGACGTGATCAGACTCTCAGCAAGATCATTCTGGCAGCAGTGTGGAGGAGAACTGAAGGAAGCTGAGACTGTAGACTTCAGATGAGCACCAGAGCCTTACTTAAGACATTTACTGAGAAATGACAAGGTCCTGAACTAAGGTAGCAGCACAGGGAAAAAGCTCATCTGAAGATATTTTGGGTGTTGGAATTGCCAGACTTGATAACTGTCTGGAGAGGAGAGGTGAAACAGAGCTGGCATCCAGGGTGACTCCCAGGGTTCCAGGTTGGCCAGTCAGATGAGAGCTACCGCTGATGCCCTTGCTTCTAGGACACACTCACTCCTCCACTGCGGTGGGAAGAAGTCACTTCTTTTGCAACAATTCCATTACATCCTTGTTTATACACTTAGAGTGTGCTGTGAATTGTAATTATTTGTGGGTACAGCATTTTCACCCATTAATTTTAAACTCATCAAGATGAAGGTCTTGTTTAACGCATGCCTGAATCCCCAGTAAACAAGAGCCGATCGTCTTATATATGTGACAGGTGTTACTTTACTCAACAGAGATATTTGGCATATGTCCATGTCTTCTCATAGGGCCACAGACTAAATTGTTTTTAAAGGTGTTGGTCTCAGGAATGTCCCCTGTGGAATGCCATCTATGCCCTAATGAAGGATTCGTTATTAACCACTTTTTGATTTTTTTTCCTTCTATTAATTGATTAATTGTTCTGCATCCCTAGGCCATCTTTTCCAAGCTTATTGGCACCCAGAAAAAGAAATTTAAAAATGTTCTATTTGGAATAAATTAAAGCTATTGTCTCCTGCTGCTGCTTTACATATTTCTATGTGCTTGAAGGAGATTAGGTTAACCTGATTGGATTTATTTGGCTTGAAGAGATGTTGGACATAAGTAAGTGCCCTCCTTTCTTCAAGCCTCCTGCTAGTGATTCCATGATTCTTGTTTTACAGACCTCTGATTTGCAAAAAGCTGGTCTACAAGGGTGACAGGGCATAGTGGAAAGGACACCTCTTGACTATGACGCAGGAGACCTGGGCTCTCGCTGGGGTTCTGCTGCAGGTTATCTGTGCAGCGTTGAGAATGTCACTTCCCTCTGGGGCTTCAGTGTCCTCATCTGTAAAATGAGTGTTAGACTAGGGCTTCCAGTAAAGCCCCATAGAACCCCCAAACTGTTAAATACCTTCCGGTGAACTGGACAAACCCAGCGATTTCCCCAAGACCCTATTTCTTAGTAAAGTGTGCCTGGTCTTAGCCGAGTGGGGCAGGATGCAAGGCAAACCTGGGTGGGCCCAGGGTCTGGAAGTTGAAAGAAAAATAGAGCAAAATAAAAACAACAGACTTACGTCCAGAGGTTTTTCAGAAGCAGGCCAGTTGAACAGTCAAAGCGCAGGATCCAAAGTGCGTGGCCTTGGAGAGCAGGTGGCCATCTAAACAGTCAGATGGCAAGGGGGGTGGGGAGCTGGTGGCCACAGCAGGCAGGCAGTGGAAGGCAAGGCAGGAACCCAGGAGCATGCAAAGTCAGGATCGTGGAAGTCTGTCAGGGATTAGCAGGGTCCTGGACACCTGCCTGGGTTCATGAGCAGGGCAGAGATTAAAAAGGGAGAGAGGGGAGGGGGATAAATAAGAGCAAGACAGAGTTCCAGGCTTGATGAGCCTGACATATTAGGCAGGTCTCCAAAAGAGAGATTCAGGCAGAGAAGAGCAAGACAGAAGGCAAATGCTCAGAACTGGGCCACCAGGTGGGGGCTGAGTTGCAGAAGCCGAGTTGTAAGAACTGGGACAAAAGGTCAGAGTTAGACTAATAGAAGGAAGGTTAGTGCTGAGGCTGCAGATTTTAGATTTGGAGATACTGTAAGGTCTCTTTTAATGCACAGCTCTTAGGAAGCAGTATTTTCTCCTGTATTTCAGCTACCATTTTCTACAACTGATTGACAGTCTCCTTTCCTTCTCCCTCCTTCTCCTTTCCCCTCATTATCTCCATCCTTATACTTTGAACTTACTAAGTTCAGAGTATAAAGGAATGGAGAATGCTCTCTGGAAAAATAGGTAGAAACAGGAAAGTGTAAAATCACAAGACAATGTGATACATGCAACAGAGAGGAATGTGCAAGGTACAGAGAGGGAGAGAGGGCGGAGGAGGAGGAAGCCAATTCCGTCCAGAGGAAGTGCCCCCGAGGAAGTGCCCTTTGAGCAGAACCTTGAAGGGCAAGTGCTAGTCTGCCAGGTGGAGGGGTGGGGAAGGGCAGGCTGGGCAGAGAGGGCTGTGTCCCTGTGCAGGTTCCGAATTAAGCAAGGAATGGACATATTCAGGGGATAAGGGTTAAGTGTGGTGATTGATATCTAGGAGGGTGGGAGAGTTATCAGAGATTAATGAGGGAAGTAATTGGGGAATTTTCAGAACACAACCGACCCTAGAGTTGATTTTAAAGAAAATGACACTCTTGATGGAGAAAAGGAAAGATGGAGTGTGAGGGGGTAGGAACAGTGAGATCAGAAAGGGAGGCCACCATGGTCCCGGCAAGAGATGACAGGGATGGAACCAAGGCTGGGTCAGTGAAGATGAGCAGAGACATCAGATTTAAGAGAAAAAAGCAAGGGATCCACAAAGCTGCAAATGAACTGAGTCACCTGCAATTGTCGTGGATCAGGGGCAGACAACTAGGAAACAGGAATGGAGGCTTCTCTCAAATGTCATTCCCTCAGTGGGGACTTCAGGACTACTTGTTCAGTGCCACCCTCGCCACATTCTGAGTCATCCTCTCTGCCTTTTTTTCTTATTAGTTCTTTTTAATACCTATCGTATCACATATTTTATTTATCTTGTTGATCGTCTATTTTCCCCACTAGCATGTAGCTCTCTGAGGGCAAAGGTTTTCTCATTTAAGAATTCTGTTCTACATTTCTGTTCTTAGCACTTAGAGCAATTTCTGGCTTAGAGTACACAGTAAATATTGACTGAATTAAACCAAGACACAAGCAGCCATAGACTGAAACTTACAGTGAGGATAAAACAACCATAAACTATTTGATATTAAAGGAACCCTAGGGACCAGACTAGACCCTCCATTCTGTAGAAGACAGAAGTGATTTGCCCAAGGTCACACACAGAGTATGTCAGGCAGAGATAATAGGAAGTGAAGGGTCTGTGAGTGTGTGGGCCTGGTCTCCAAGGGGCTGACTGACATGCAGGACTGGCAAGGAGGGTGAAGGTGCGAAGGCGTGGCTGGTGAAAAGACACTGCAACTACAGATTATTCCTCATAGATCATCTGCTGTGACTGAAACAATTATTTTTTTCCTGTATTTTGTCTTTTGCCTGCCCCCATTTGTAAATCCACCTTTTCATTCCTCCTCACACATTGTTACAAGAATAAAGGATCCTCCAAATTAGGGCATCCTATCAACCCTGTATCTTTTATGTAATAGAATGCTGTTTCTGTTTTCGTCCTGGGTTTTTGATCCCTCAACAAACACTGACATTCAGGAAACACCAAGCCATTGATCTGTAAAATGTGAATGACAACGTTTGATTACTTTTCATATCTAGAAATGTTAAAAGATTCTAAAAGGTAAGAGGATTTGCAAACTGTGTGAACAGTTAGATTACCACTTCATTTCTCACCAGTCTGTGTGCATTTGCCCATTCTTCCCTTCATTCGTTTATTCATTCTCTTGTCCAACACAATTTCCTTAGTGCCCACTCGCTAGCTATCGAGTGCTGGGTCATTGGGAGTACAAACTAAATCAAAAGTTTTACAGCCCGGTAAAAGAGATAGGAAATTATAACAAAATAAAAGTTTCAGTTATTTAATAAATATGTATCAGGTTTATATTCTAATTCTTTATTTTTCAGTAACAAGTATTTACCTAATAGCACCTATGTATTCAGGCATCATGTTAGGCAATGTGTATCCAACAGGAAATAGGACAGACACAAGTGCCTGTCCTAGTGGAGATTATGTGCTAACTGAACAAACAAATGATTGTGCTGTAAGGGAGAAGCATTGCCTCTTTGTATTGCAGAGAGATGGAGATGGAGAGGTGGAGTGTAGGTAAAGGAAATAGCTGTGTGTGGGCCCTCCGAAAGAAGGGCATGTCTCATTAAAATATTAAAAGAGAACCCTTGGATGCCAGAAGCAAGGGGAGGGTAAGAATAGAGCAGCTCACGAAGACTGTATCATGTAGAATACTACAAACCACACCAAGGATTTTACTCTTCTGCCCCAGTGCAATGCCAAGTCAATAGAGGTTATAAAAACAGGAAAATAATGATAAAACTTGAGATTGGGAGACTGGGTTGCATGAGGCAAAAGTTAGTGGAATAGAAAAAAATAAGAGTCACAAGAGAGATGTAAAAATGTTACAATAAAAATTAAGAAAACTAAGACTACTTCCTTCTGAGAACGTTGAAGAAGGAAGAGGTGGTCCTGGACCTTCAGGCTTGTAGGAGTGAGAGCTGTGAGTTGTCAAGGGCATTTTCAATAGAAGGCCAACGTAGAAGGTCAAGTAGATGTGAAAATACAGATGATGTATGGAAAACAGAATGCTGATAGCTCTGGGTAGAGCATAAGCCAGGCATCTGATGTACATGAGTGGGAAATATTAGATTGAGATGTAGAAGTGGGGGTGGAAGGGTTTGGATATTGTACCATTTCAATTTTATTAAACAAACAGGAGTCATTGAAAGATTCTGAGCCCACAAATGCATACTCAGATCTGTTTTCAGGGAGATTAATCACATAGCAAAGTATAGGAAGGATTGGAATGCACAGGGGCTGGGGGGAATGAGAATGTTGGAAGTGTGGTACAAAAGACTTGGCTGGAGCCAAGGAAGGCTTCCCCAAGGGTGGCGCAGTAAGAATGGAAAGGATGCCAAGGTATGACAGAGGTAAAATGAACAGGACCAGGAAACTGATTAGCTGCCAGGAGACATAAAAGAGGTTTAAATACTTCATAGCATTGTCAATATTTCATTTTACTTATTTTTTGGTACAGATGTTTGAGGTAGTTTATATATTTGTGCCCTTGAATGCAAACTGATAACCACATGATATCTTGTTCACATGCCACAGATAACTGTTCAGAGAACTGTAGTAGTTTTTGGGTGGCTCCCAGATGGACTGGGTTTTAAGTGTTAACCTACTAAGAATTATTTCCATGTCCTATTAGCAATCAACTGAACCATCTGTTCCTACCAATAGAAGATATCTTCTGGAAAATGAATTTGACAATGATGAAATATTATATGTTAAAAAACAGACTGAGAATATGATTTTACAGCACTGTATATTCTAGAAAAAAATTAAAAAGGTAGTTGGGGTAGGAAGGAAGTTTTCCTGTTCTGTTATATAGAGATTATGCTAAGATACTTAAGATATATAATGAGTTCTAAGACAGTTCTCTTTTAAATTATAATACTGATTATGCTATTGCAGTTGTCCCATTTTTCCTCCTTTGCCCGCCTCCACCCAGTACCCCCACTCCCTCAGGCCATCCCCACACCTTTTTTCATGTCCACTGGTCATGTGTATAAGTTCTTTGTCTACTCCATTTCCTATACTGTACTGTACATCCTATGGCTATTGTACAACTATCGATTTGTACTTCTTAATCCCCTCACCTCTTCACCCTTTCCCCCACACCCCTCTACCATCTGGCGACCATCAAAATGTTCTCTGTATCTATGATTCTGTCTCAGTTCTTCTTGCTTGCTTAGTTCGGTTTTTAGATTCAATTTTAGATAGGTATGTATTTATTTCCATTTTATTGTTAACAGTCTTGACAATAAGTATTATTGTCAAATAATAAGTATTAAATAAGTATTTTTCTTAAATAAGTATTTTTTCTTAAATAAGTATTTTTTTTATTAAAATATTTTATTTATTTATTTTTAGAGAGAGGGAAAGGGAAGGAGAAAGAGTGGAAGAGAAACATCGATGTATGGTTGTGTCTCATGTGTCCCCTACTGGGGACCTGACCTGCAACCCACGCTTGTGCCCTGACTGGGAACCGAACCGGCGACCCTTTGTTTCACAGGCCCGTGCTTAATCCACTGAGCTACACCAGCCAGGGCTCTTAAATAAGTATTTTTAACATTTCATATAATAATTGTTTGGTAATAAAGAACTCCTTTGGTTCCAAAGAACTCCTTGCCTGAGAAGCTCTTTATCTGCCCTTTGATTCTAAATGACAGCTTTGCTGGGTAGAGCAGTCTTGGCCTAGGTCCCTGCTTTTCATGACTTTGAATATTTCTGGCCAATACCTTCTAGTCTGCAAAGTTTCTTTTAACAAATCAGCTGATAGTGTTATGGGAGCTCCCCTGTAGGTAATTATCTGCTTTTCTCTTGCTGCTTTTAAGATTCTCTCTTTATCTTTAACCTTTGGCATTTCAATTATGATGTGTCTTGGAGTGGGCCTCTTTGCTTCCATCTTGTTTGGGACTCTCTGTGCTTCCTGGACTTGCATGTCTATTTCCTTCACCAAATCAGGGAAGTTTACTTTCATTATTGTTTTCAAATAGGTTTTCAATGTCTTGCCCTTTCTCTTCTCCTTCTGGCACCCCTATGATGTGATTGTTAAAACACTTGAAGTTGTCTCAGAGGCTCCTTACCTTATCCTCATTTTTTTGGATTCATATTTCTTCTACTTGTTCTGATTACTGGTTTTTTGCTTCCTTATGTTCCAAATCATTGATTTGATTCTCAGCTTCGTCCACTGTACTGTTGTTTCCCTGTAAATCGTTATTTCAGTCAGTGTATACTTCATTTTTGACTGGATCTTTTTTATGTTGTTGAGGTCCTCACTAAGTTCCTTGAGCATCCTTTCACCAATGTTTTGAACTCTGCATCTGATAGATTGCTTATCTTCATTTTGTTTAGTTATTTTTCTAAAATTTTGGTTTCTTCTTACATATATGTAGGAAGGGCCATGTATCTTTATCTCCTAATTTGGACAGCCTCCCTGTGTTTGTTTCTATGTATTAGGTAGATCTGCTATGAATCTATGCCTTGCTAGCATGCCTTAATATAGTAGGTGTCCTGTAGGGTCCAGTGACGCAGCCTCCCCTATCACCCATACTGTGTACTTGAGATGCACTTTTTTGTGTGAGCTGAGTGTACCTTCCTCTTATAGTTGAGCCTTGGTTGTTGTTGGTAGATCAATGGGAGAAATTTACCCAGGCCAGTCAGTTGCAAGGATTGGCTGTGACCACTGACCACTGACCACCAATGTCCACCCTCCTTGGAGGATCAACTGTGCAGGGGCAATGTGGTAGTGCTCTGACATGGTCTGTAGCTGTCTACTTGGTATGCAGGCTCTGGGGTGTCCTGGGTCATGCAGGCCCAGGTCAGCCTCCACTGTGTTCTGTCAGGGCCACCCTGCATTAGTTACAAAGCAGTCAGCAGATAGCTTCTACTTGTGCTGGGTTTGGAGTTTCCCAGGCAAAGCCAAGCTGTGAAACAAAGCTGGCTGTGGCTAGTGCCAAGCCTGGGGCCACTTAGCAAGAGTTATGGTGCCTGGCAGCTCCCTGAGGCTGGCTGTTACTTGTTTGAGAGAATTTAGGAAGTTGTGAAGCATGAGCCAAGATCAGCCATCCATATGGAAAAGCCATTGTTAACAGCTTGGGTAGGCTTAACTGTTGGGTGGAGTGGAGCCTCAGGGGATCTCCAGGGCAGGGCAAACTGCATTAGCCAGGTTGATGGAGTCTCAAATATGGTACTCAGCTGCCAGCTCTATGGCTCTGTGGCAGGGGGAGGAGTGTTCAGAAAAGGATCAATGGTCTCTGCCCACCTTTCTGTCAGGGAGAAAGCTGTCCCTCAGCTCTTGCCTTGATGCCAGACACTGCAGTTTATCCTTGTGTACCACTGGTGCCTTTCAAGCCGCTACCCTGGTGCTAGAGCTTAAAAGGAGTGACTCTGTGTGGAAGTTGAAGGGGTGAATCTTAGAAGGAGTGAACCTTATGGAGGTTCATTAAGAAGAACTGCTTGGGACTCCAGAAATTTCTTTCACCCACTGAATCCTTGCTGGTTTTTGCAGCAAGAATTTATGGGGCCTTGTCTTCCTGGCACTGGAACCTTGGCCTGGGAAGCCAGGTGTCTGGCTAGCCAGACTAGGAGGGGCTGGGACTCCTTGCTCCCTAATTTTTATCCATCACACGTGGGTGTGGAACCAGCCCATTCTTTGTCTCCACATCTCCACCCCTCCTACCAGTCTGGATGGATGTGGTTTGTTTAATTCCATAGTTGTCAGATTTCCATTCAATTCAATTTCTGACAATTCTAAATGTTGTTTTTCTAGAATTTAGTTGTAATTTTGATGTGGTTGTGAGAGGAGGCAAGTTGTGTTTACCTATGCCTCCATTTTGACTAGAAGTCTAAGACTTATTTCTTTATTACTAACTTTTTATTTTTAAAGTAAGAAACTAATCATGAAATGATTTAAATGGAAGGCAGTTACCCAGTGTAAGAAGCCCTTGACTTAGTATGCAAAAAACAGAATTTGACTTTATCTTTTTTGTTTTTTAGTAATATAATCTATCTTTCCCCTTAATATCTCTCAGCCTTAGAGTTCCCTTCTGTAAAATGAAGATACTAGTACCAGCCTTGCCTAAGTCAGAGAGTTGTTGTGGGGATTGAGTTGATATATGTGAGAGTAATGACCAAATAATATCATAATATCATCAGGCCTAAAATCATAAAAATCATTGGACCTGTATCATAAAAATCCAAACTGTCACTGAACCTCATTCGTGAACCTCCAAATATATATCATTGGCCAACAGGGTAATAGTGTCATATAAGGTAATAAAATTGATAGATTAAAAATGCTTCATCACAAATTTAAGAGTTCTCTATTAAAATTCCCAAATAATTGGTCAATTTTTTTTTTAATGTCACAGAAAGAGTGCTACATCTGCTTGTGGAGCAATGGTCTTTAAAATGTGGTCCCTGCATCAGCAAAACTAGGAACTTGTTACAATGCAAATGATTAGTCCTCGCCCTAGGGTGCCCCCCTAGCATTTTGTGATTTGAAAGTTCCTCTGGGTTATTCTGATGTACCCTGAAGTTTGAGAACCACTGATACAGAGGGAAGAACCTGAGCTCTGTAGTCAAAGCTGGAGTCAAATACTAGCTCAGACCTTTAATTACACAGTGACCTTGAACTTATTCTTTGAAAATAAGTGCTCCAGGGTTTCCCCATGGGGTAGAAGATTAAGACGAGTGATATAGATACATTTACCCCTCTTAAAATACTAGCCTACTAACTAGGCTGACATAATTTTGTTAGTTCTTCTGCCTACATAAAGTAAATGCTTCTCCCCCTGCCTCCTTCCTCATTTTTGCAAAATTTCTTTGGGTGGAAATAATTTTCAAAGAAATGGGTATTTGTTTAAGCTGTGTGATCACAAAGAGAAATGGTTACCTGAAAAGTCAAATATGCTAGGTAAAAACAAGGCCAGGTTTTATCTTTGACATTAAAAATATAATTTTCAAAGTGTAAAAGCTATTCCTTGGAAAAGTACAACCTATGCTGTTAAAATTCTGTTAGTGTTTATACCTTATGAAAGTTTCTGCCCTGTCTTGTGTGCCTCAGTGGATTGAGTGCTGGCCTACAAATCAAAGGGTCTCTGGTTCGATTCCCAGTCAGGGCACATGCCTGGGTTATGGGCTGGGTCCCCTATGTGGGCGGGGCATGTGAGAGGCAACCACACATTGATGTTCCTCTTCCTCTCTTTCTTGCTCCATTCCCCTGTCTCTAAAAAGAAAGAAAGAATGAAAGAAAGATCCTCTGCTTCACACATGTCAAACATGCAAATGAAAAGATAGCTGCTGTGAAGTTACTTGATTCTCTTCCAAAGTGTATCTATAGCTAGAGTATAGTAATTAAGTTATTTAAGGTCATCACCCAAAATGACTGTGATGCTAATTAAGCACAACAATTAAGGGAGAGACCAGGTCTGGGTCCAGTATACTTTCTGTTTTTGCCAGGAATGAGATCCATGGATGTTTATATCGAGTACTAATACATTAACAGCACCAAAGAAATCCTCTACATGGCCCTTAGACAGTAAGGCCGGAAGAGGTCTGTCTACTCAATGTCTATGGATAGTTCATCGACCGTGCTCCAGGTTCTCTGCGGAGCACTGGGCATCCAGAAGGGAGCAAAACCGAACAGTTCGTGTCCTCACTGAAGGACCGGCACAGGGGAAGAAGGACATTAAACAAATGACCACAAAATAAGTACATAATTATAATTATAAATTGTGCTAAGTTCCATTGGGGAAAAAAAGTACAAAAGTACAGGGTGTTTTGAAAGGAAGTAAATAAGAGGATTTGCGAAGTTCTGCCCTGGGAGAGCTTATAGGTTTCTTTAATATGCTTTGCATCTTCAAAAGCTCAAAGCTTTTTACTTCTACTCAGAGAACAGAAAGACCAGAGTTTGACCTGCCAAATAACTTTCTTGCTGTCTGGCCTTAGGAAAATTACTGAATCTCACGAGGGTTCAGATTTTTCAACCGTAAAATGGAACATAAATACCAGCTTGGCAGGGCTGTTATGAAGATTGAATGAATAAGTAAACAGGACAAATGGTGTGTGCTTGGCACATGGTAAGTGCTTAATGAGTATTAACCATGTTAATAAGAGGAGGCCTAAGAAGAGGAAAAGGAGGAGAATGGGGACGATGGGGGGGAGGGTAATGATGGTGACAATGGTGATGATGTCATAGCTGGGCAGGGGCAAAGTGAGTAATTCAAAATTCTGCACTCTTGATACTCAGGTTGTTATTTGTTCCTTAGAAAAAGATACATGCGTAAGGACTATAGCCAAAACATTGGAGAAAAATCCCTAAACACGCGCACACAGACACACACATGCAATGTCTAAAATCTGCTGCCTAGTCTGTTTTTTGACTGTGTGCTAACGGAGTCCAGAGAATTTGAACAAAAATGGGCGAGGGGAAAATGCTTAGCTTCAAATACTGGCCTTTTGGTGAAAAAGCAGTGGTGATACTCAAGCTTCTGTGCTAACTGTCGATGTAGGATTTGGGGAGGAGGGCTTTCCAGATAGAGTGGACGCAGGGGCGCAAGGACACAGGGCAGAAAGGCAAACTCTCTAAAGGAGGTCCTGGAATGTGGGGAGGGGAGCCGTAAAGTGCAGAGAAGACTGGACCTGAGTAGGCAGCCCTGGCCTCCAGGCTTGGATATAC